>RJWJ010009771.1:0-49036 GCA_004363605.1 Indri indri | reverse complement strand
TATTATGTGAAATAATAAACGTCTTTATTGTGTAAATCAGTCTGAATCAGGATGTTCTCATTTTTTATAGCCCAAGTCATCCAAGTAGTTTGAATATATTAAATGCTAATTCCACTGCTTGTCACATAGCAAGTGTGCCACATATAGTATCTTAAGTAAGCTAAAAACCTAACATTGGTTTTATTATGCCCCTATCCATGTTGAGAGATAGAAGGTTGACTAATTTGCCACACTCATATAGCAAGTAATTGGCAGAGGCTGGCATATAGACAAAGAACACGGGACAGAACCTGTGTTCTTAAATACCCTGCACAACTATGTCTATAATCCCTAATCATAAACATTATTCCATATTACTAACGTTTTAATTCAGTGCCTGTTACAAAAAGAAAATTTTAGCTTTTATAATAGGAAATGTAGATATATATATAATATAAATAATTATAAAGTCCGGATTCTTTCAGTTGCTAAATTCATCAAAGAGCAAACACATAGCAAATGCATTACACGTAGTATACTAACTTATACCCCTAAGCAATTAGATTGATTAAAAAATACTGGTCTCCTCTGATTGGCTTATAAAACAAGTCAAGACAATTGATAGCTGGTATTTTGAATTTTTTGTTACTTTTTTCTTGCTTCTTAAGCAGATTGAAAAAAATGTCTAAATTGAATTTTATTTAGTTATGTCTAGTCTTACATACATGCTTTTATGGCATTGCCTCATTGAAGAGAAACTTAAAAAGTGTTGATGTCTTAAAAAGCTAAACACTATGGTAAAGTGCACAGACAAACACAATAAATGAATTAAAGATTATCAAGACAGCTGGCCATATGATTATGATTTCTCATAGATGAGGTTTAAGCCCATTAATTATCAATAGCCATGGGCTTGGGCCAAAGAATCGTCAGTGCCAGCCATTGGTGTTAACTGCTAGCAAGAGGTAAAAGCTTTACTCACACTCACCTCAATGGTAGGCATCAAAAATGGATGAGTCTGCTTTCATAAGACCTGCTGTCAGTAACCAACAGCATGAGTAGTGAGAAAAATTGATTAGATTTTTAAAATTTTTTCAGCTAAAAACCTCAATGATTCTTCTGTTTCTACAAATAATGAAATGGGTTTAGAGAAATAAAGTTGTCTTTGGGGATGTGCGCTTTTAAAATGAAGAAGATTATAGGAATGAATTTAATTTTTGGAGGGCTTTCCTCATAAACAGTGATGTCTTTGTGAGGAACAGGGATTGTTCTGTTGGCATTGCTGAACTGCAAACTTTCTGGACACGCTCATAAGGGCTGTGTGTTGTTCACTGCTACAAATGCCTCCCATTGTGAAGGGGGCAGAGTTGTGAATGGGAGGGAGACAGGCTCTGGAAGCTTACCCCACAGCGAACACCTTAGCCCATATGCTTATCCCTTGCCTGAGTTTGGCTCTACTGTTTTGTTTTCTGGTCAAAATGGAAAATAAAAACAGGTCTTCGAGAATAACTGTTCCACTGCTAGATTGACTAGAGGCAGTTAGGGGAAAAGCAGTTTAAGTTTTGGTGTTTCTTGCCTTTTTCCCCCTTCATACACCTTACCCCAACTCCCCAGTAGGGAGTAAAGCTATTTGATCGACAAATTAGTTTTAAAGGCTTATATCTCTATCCCTCAAAATATAATTTCCATTTTAGAAAAGGACAATATAGTAAGGCAGCAGAACTAGAGTTAGTGTTTAGAAATATATAATGAATCATGCTGTGATTTTTAGTAATTAAGAAACTGTACTTAGAAATATCTTATCTAATCCATAATAATGCCTTGATTTATCCTGAGCATTAATCACTAATGGTGGAATTTTAAGCATCAGTGGGGAAGATGCTCAGGTCATCGAGGCTGTCCTGTGCCCTGGCAGCTCACACCACCATGGGGGCAAACATGTATTGCATAGCCAGGGGTATTCCAGTCAATCTGTGTCAGGACTCAGTAAATTAAATGCTTAGGTATCAGATATATGCAGAGAAAAAATATAAGAAAATGCCTTCCTCCAGAAGACTTTTGAGGGACATTCTTAGAGGTTGTAAACTTCAAAATAATCTCATTAAAATTTTACATCCTATCTCTGGGATGAATTTCTATCAAAGGACAACTTGGCAGTCATGGTGAGGGGTGGATTGATTGGAACAAAACTGACAATAAAATGACGGTGTTTTTTCCCCCTTGTTTCAAATGTAAATGAATGTCCTTTGATTCTCAGGAAATGCAGCCATAGTTCTGCCTCTTACCATGGCACAGAGAAAGCTCCCCTCCAGGGATATCATCTCTTGCATCTGACAAAGCCATTGGTCAGTAAAAAAAACAGAAGCTCTCAGGGTATCTCTCCCCAAATAGTAGTGTTGGGCTGGTGAAGTCCCTGTATTCCTTGGAGGAAGGCACAATTTGAACAACTTGTTTATTTCCATCAATGTGTCTTGGAATACTTTTTTAAAATGCTTCAAGATGAACAGTCCTACTTATCCTAAGGAACATGGGCTCAACCTGCTGAGTCTGTTGGGACAACATTGTTGTCATCCCTTCTTTGATCCTACCCTTCATCTGCCCCCTTGTGTGCATCCCCTGGCTTTGTACTTGCTCCTTTCCTCTCCCTTCCCCTTCACCCATTGCCCAGTATGTTTCCTCCTGGTGGCCACGCTCACACGTAGATTTCCCTCTGCCCTGTTATAAATCGGCTTTGCATTATAACTGTATTATACACAATAACATATGCATAATATGTTATACATAAGGGGTCAGGGCCAGGGAGTGTGGAGCACAGTACATGGCAGAACATATTTCCATCCGGGCTAGGGCAGTGTCTGCCTTGGTCACTGTTCGCATCCCCTACTTACATCACTTATATAGTGATCGACCCATGGCAGGCATTCAATGGATGGATAGATGGATGATCAGAGAGATGTATGCATCAGGTACAAAGGCCAGGTACACTTTTCAAAAGATCCTGGATCCTCTCTCATTTCAATCACCTTCATAGTATTTGCGCGCGCGCACACACACACACACACACACACACACACACACACATCTTTTTATCTACCCTTTTTTGATGAGTAGATTTGGGTAACAACTTCCCAGTCCAAATGATGCTATGAAGCATTGTGTCTTCACTTACGTGCAATATAACTGCATAAATTGCCCATATTCTGAACTGGATAGGTTTGATGATGTGAATTCAGGTAACAGGGTTCTGAAGATGGACTCTAAAAGTATACACTAGATTATTTTTCTGGTCACAATAACCATGTGCTCTCACATGCTTGCCAAAACTGCATACATATATGCAAACCT
Source organism: Indri indri (assembly GCA_004363605.1). Lineage (NCBI taxonomy): Eukaryota > Metazoa > Chordata > Mammalia > Primates > Indriidae > Indri > Indri indri. The sequence continues at coordinate 45,712 of RJWJ010009771.1, read as the reverse complement.
ATGTAGTACATTGACACACATTCACACACATGACCATAAGATGTTGTTTATTTGTGGTGAGTTCCTGTGGTTGCTTATGATAATGCTGTAAGTTGAGAGCCAGTATAGCATGGTTCCTAAGAGCATTGACTCTGGAGCCAGACTGTCTGGATCCAAATAGTAGTTCTACCACCTGTAAATTTGTGAACACAGACAAATCACTAAAGGTCTCTGTGCCTCATTTTCCTCATCTAAAAAATGGGGATCGTAATAGTATCTACCTCCAAAAATTTTTGTAAGGATTAAATATGCTAGTATAAAAGCACTGAGAGTAGTACCTGGCATGTGGCAAGTGCTATATAGAGGGCAGCTGTAAGGAGATAAATTGGGATATTGTTCCAATAACAGAAGGCTGCAGAAAGGTTTTTTGAGTATTTCCTACTACCTCAGTATGTCATTCATTCATTAATTCAGGATGTCATGGAGCACTGACATGGGATAGGTCTATGGTAGCCACTGGGGCTCTAAAGAGAATAAAATAGATAAGTTTCCGGCCCCCATAAAACTTACTTTCTATTGAGAGAAATAAATAAAAAACAAGGAAATACACACATAGGTAAGGTGTTTTCAGATGGTGAGAAGGGCTTTGGACATTATGCAACAGAGCTAAAGGAATCAAAATAGCCTGGACAGGGTAGGAAGGGAGCTGAGAACGCAAAGACGAGAAGAAGCCAGCCATGCCGAGGGCCAGGGAGAGGCATTGCCGGGATCAGCAGTGCAGGCCCCTGGTGGTGAGGAGCTTAGCATGTTTGCAGCTTGAGAGCAAGGGGGAGGGACAGCACGTGAGGCCCAGCAGGTAGAGAAGAGCCAGCCCATTAAGACCAGCCTGCTCTGGTCACATTTCCCTCATTAAAAACAACCTATCTGGACCACCTATAATTTCCAAGGCACAGATAGAGCCCAAATTTTCCTTAATTATCATTCCCTCTTTCACAGATTTCTGAAAAATCACATATATGTATATACACAAAAGACATCTGCCTATCTTTAGCTGAGCTTCTGATTAACCCAGTTTTAATCCATCTACCTAATTGTGCTTTGCTATTATCTCTTTCTTTATCTTCCAATTGCTCCACTGGGTGGGGGGTCTGAAGGGCAAACACATTCATTATGTTGCCAGCAAACAAGATAGGAATCACTCTGCAGGGGACAAAATTAAATTTACAGCTTTCCCTTGTAGATGTCATAAACTATTGATTTAACACAAGAGGAAAAACCTGCAGTGATGGGGCACCACTGCAGTGTGCGGCTGGGCTCTGGCTAGGGAGAGGTCAGTAGACACTGCCCACGAGCCAGGCCCAGGCATCTGAGACCAGCCCCTGCCCCCAGCCAAAGGGTGAAGGAAGTGAGACTTGGCTTACATGCTAAGTGTGCAGAATTTTAACTTAGGACCATTCCCTGCTCAGACACACTAACTTTATACCTGACAAAGCATCGAGGGTAGAGCCAGTGAATGTTTACATCAAATATCCTTGAGATCTTAGAACTACCCAGGGTCTTTTAAAAAATGACAAGTGGGGAGCCAGGCTCAGAAGTGCAGATAGCCTGATAAAGGTCATGTAGCTTGTAAGTGATAGACAGGATTAGTTCTCTTCCTGCAGGAAGCCTAACTGATACCTCAGTACTAGGTAGGGGCATGTCCCCTAACGGGCACCTGGCACTGACGCTGGTCCCTGATTATCACCCTCATTAAGCTAGACACTCCTTGAGCATGGAGAATGCATCATGTTCATTCTTATATCTGAAGTAACGAGGAGAGGATGTAAAACAGGCACTCCATATTGATATATTGTATATATATGTGTGTATATATGTATATATGTGTATGCATGTGAATTAGTGACCTCATGTTGATTTCAAATTAGACAAGATTACTTACAAAAGAGTTTCTTCTTCATACTCAGATCTTCACTTCAAACCTTCTTTGCCTTCACTCATTTTATTTAGTATTTCAACTCTTATGTGATGGAATCAGCAATGAAACAGCAGGAAAATTGGCTAGAATTTCAGAGGTTTGAAGCAGACTATGTTGCTCTGTCCGTTCTAATAGGGCATTGGTGGGTGTTAAATAAGCCGACTGTGGAAACCAGGTGCTCCTTGTTAACTGTATTTTGAGTCAGTAAATAGGACAGGGATTTAAGAAGCATGGTTCACGGTTGTGTTAAAAAGCACTATTATCTAACATTTATACAAATATTTGGCATATTTGTGATTCAAATGACTCAACTCAAGCTGAGAATTTAGCAGGCACAATATTAAAATACAAAACACAAGTTAATAATACATAGAAACCTTTTCTAGCAAACTTTAACCTGAGCTGAATCTCTCTAGATAACTCAGAAACTCCTCAGGATGCATGTGTGATTCTTATTTTCAAATGTGAAAGCATTTTGGAAACTGTAAAGTACGTATGTGTGGCCTTCTACTTCCTTTTCCTCATTTGTTGTTTCCTCATTTCCCCAAGCTCCTTCCCTTTTCCATAGACCCAGAAACTTGTAGTCATCTATTGCTCTTAGTGGGACCAGTGAGCAGCATGTCCAGAGATGAGGGAATATGCGGGCCAAAGGCCAAGCCTTAGCAGCCATACTTGATCCTGTCTGGAGAGACCCTCGAAAGGGAAAACAAAGCCTAGAATTTCAGCCAGAATTTCAGTTCAGAGGTTTATCAAGGCTGAGACATTTATTAATAGCAATATTATAGCTTTACAATGCAAATACACACACGTACATATATATACACACAAACACACACACACACAAACACACCTACATAGGCAGAAAGACAAGTTGTGTGTGCAAAAGTAACACACAAGCCAGGAAATGTCAATCTTTTTATTTTTTGAAAAAAATTGGTAAACCTCTTTTGCTAAATTCTTTAGAAACATTGCATTCAGATATGGGGTAGCATGGCACTGTGAAATGTGCTTGGAATTAGGCATTAGAAAAGATAAGCTGTTAATTCCAAATCTACTGCTGATTTATTATATGACTTTTGCAATAGGAGCTCATGTTTTCGCAAAAATTTTGGCAATCAAAAAAGTTAAGCCTGCAAATGTTTGTAAGCTGCGACATGCCATGTAGATGATAGCTTTATGAAATGTCGTAGGAGGGAATAGTTGCCCAACTCTGATTGCAAAGTGAGTCTTAAAGCACATATTTATGAACTAAATGAGCCCTCACTATATCCTAACATCACAGGGGAAAGATTTAGAGGTGTTAGTTCCCTCTCCGTGTTTTCTGGCCAGGACCAGGTTCTAGGGGATCTTCTCCCAGAAACCAAGCAACTCCACCGCACCGCATAGGCCAAGGAATATCACCAATACCAAACCATGCACAAGATGTGTACCGCCAATCACAGAATTTCTAAAAACAATTCTCTAAGACCACTTATTACCAGCCACATGAGCTCCTCTAACATTTTAGTTAGGATAGCAGTCACTTATTATAGACTAGCACTAGAATTCATTTTCATATGCCAAAATGCTAATGCGAATGTGCAGAAAGAACCTTTGTCTCTAGGGGCAAAGGAGGCGGTGGATCCATTAATGTTCTTTCTTTTCTGCCCTACTTCCCTTTCATTTTCTTTTCTGCTTGGGGGTGTTATTTTGACATGATTATGCACTCTCATTCCTGCATCCAAGTGTGCAACTCCCCATCCTTGCCTGCCAACCTCTATCTGGTTAGTGTGTGCATGTGTGTGTTTGTGCATGTGCATTTTGTAGCTTTTACATCTAAATGCTTTTCTGCACAGGTCCAATAAAGATAAGACTTCACATCCCTGCTAAGCCTGACATAGGAATTCAACTATTTTTTGAAGAGGAACTGCTGCGTCATCTTTTTGGTGCATGGATACTACAAACTGATGCTCTTTGATTTAGAATATTTCTTGGCACTAAGCCCATCTGTGAGACAGTTTGCAATCTCAATTTCTTCTGTTATGACTTTCTTGGCAGTCAGCATTCCTACTGTTTGCTTAGAATGGAGAGGCCTATGGATTTGGGGAGCTCTTTAAGCCCATGGCATAGGCATTTCTAACACCTAGTCCAGGCTTATGCACTTGATCTGAGCAGCTGCAGGCAGAGCAGTCATGAAGCTAACTGGTGAGATTGCCACATGGTCTAATGACATACCCACTGCTTAGCGTTCAATCATTTTAAGTACAAATAAATGGAGTTAACCACAGATGGTCCATTTAGTTCTCTCTGTGACTATAGCATTACTTGCTATTTACAGACTGGGATGGGAATAAAAATGTTTAATTTGATTATTCTGAATACTAATGTAAAATCATACTACTATATACATTCATTGATTGGATGGAAACATTCTGCAGAAAATGTTATTTCATACTATTCACATTAAGACATGTATAATATCTCTTGTTTTCTCACTGTGGTGGGTAAAATGTAAAAGATAACTTTGCATGCTCCTTGCCTCAGAACAAAGTACAGTATATTCTAAAGCTGAACTTTATACTAGCCACACATGGCTATGTAAACTTAAAATAATTGAAGTTAAATAAAATTGAAAATTCAGTTTCTCACTTGCACCACTTTTTAAGTACTTACTAGCCACATGTAGCTTGGGACTACCTCATTGAATAGCATATAGAGACAGCATTTCCATCACTGCAGAAAGTTCTATTGGAAAGCACTATAAAGTATTATTTTTCTCAGTGCATCTTGTGGAATTGCTCCTTCTGCTTATTAAAAATGCAAATTTCTGGTCTCACTCAAGACCTATTAAATCAAAATCTCTGGGGTATGGCTTTAAAATATGCATGCTTATAAACTTCTCGAATGTTCTTTACGTGCGATGACGTTTGAGAGTGCTTCACAGAGTATTTCCTCACATCCATTACACATTCACATTCCGATCACCAAAATGTTGTCAAGTATATTTTATTTAAAATGATTCTTCCCTTTCTTATTTCTGTTTTTTCTCTCTCTTTTTTGAGATGTATTTTCCCTATATATTTTGGGGTCATAAAGTAATTGTCATAAGGAGAGTATTAATAATTACTAAATCTAAATCATTTGGTTGAAGTCACTAGCATGAATCTATTCCTCTTTATCACCAGTGACTGCAGCATTAGCAAACGTAACCAGAGAGTAAAGTGTTGAACATAGGAAGACCTTAGGAAACTAAAATTTCTGCTGAAAATCTCATAAATCATGAAGGTCTTCAAATCTTCAGTGATGCCTCTCTTCCTTTTGTCAGTTATTTCATTATTACCTTCACTGTAAATTACAGGGAAAGGTAGAATCACAGTCTCGGGGATGAAAGGACTCTGAGAAATCATTTTCCCCTCCCTGTTTGAATTGCGTTTATACCATTACAGAATGACCATGTATCCTGGGGTTCCACACCTTGCCTGGTCATAAGAATCACCTTGGGTCTGGGCATGGTTAGGAAGTTTCCTGGGTGAATCTGATAAACTGAAATATTTGAAAATCATTAACTGGCCTATTATTGATCACCTCCAGTGTTACACATTTAACCTTCTTTCTGAGGCTGCATACCCAGTCGTCACAGAGTCCTAAGAATATCCTTATACGAGGTTGAACTCATCTTGGAAGCCTCTATCCTCAGGTCCCAATGCTGCTCTTTAGGGGCCTACAGGATATGCCCAATTCTCCATCTGATACTACTTTCACACAACACATTTTTTCCACTTGATACCACTGATCACATTCCTACAGAACCTTCTTTTTCCTAGGTTACATCCTGATTGTGAGGTTTTTTTTTTCTTTTTTGGTAACAATTCTATTTCGGGTATAGCATTGTATCATCTCATCATACTGGTCTTTCTCTTTCAAAGAGTTTCCAGTTTTCTTGTATCATTTTAAAATGTAGTACTCTCAAACATTTTTTCTCTATCAGTAAAGTCTGACTTAATTCATAATATTTAGTAGAGATGTCTCCATCACACTTTCTGCTCCCCGAAACCCAGGCACCCTTTTCCATGCACCTCTGTTCATAACGTCATCCCTCTCCAATCCCGAACATGTGTTTTGTTAATTTCAGCATTAGTTATATGTATTAATAAGTGTTTAAATAGAGATAATTATTATTCCTTCCTCTGACCCCTACCCCAAATTAGGAGGGTTTTATGTGACTTTCTATATTCTTTTACTCAACTTTTAGGATTTCTGCAGTGATATATGTTTCTTTCTACGACAGGTAGTAGAAACTGATCTGATCAGTTCTAATAGAAGTCAGTCCTGGAGGTCTCTTTTCCCTTCTTTCATTTTTTTTTCCTGCAGTGTAGGATTATAGGTTTGCTACTCCCTGCCTGGGAATTCTGAATGAGACCTAAAGAGAACTAGAATTTTCACCAGTGTCCTAAATCACCATTATTAAGTCCAAAGAGCACATCCTGTACAGGAAAATTGCAGCAGCATATGGGCAGCCCCCTGCACTTCATATGTTACCCATCACATACAGAGCCCTGCCACATGTTCCTGAAGCGACCAGGGAAGAACTTGGCTCAATGCTTGCTGCGTAGGGCCTCTTAATCTGTTTTACAGCAAACAGTTTTGTAATTACTGTGAGCGTCGTGGACCCAGCTGATATTTGAGCTTTGTCTTGACAAGTCAGTAGCAAATAAACATATGACACAAAGATAGTCCACTGAAATCAATGGAAAAGGAGCTAAAGAAGTGAATAAAGGGTTTACTGGTTACAAACAGAGAAGGAGAAAATTGTAGATCTCCATTTAGAGATACATATTGGCTATGTAGAGATACATGTTTAGAGATACATATCGGCTAATTTGTATACCCATATGTGTATGTGTGTATATATATATGTTTCCTATATCTCACACATATATACCTATTGTCATCAAATACTTATCAAGTACTTACTATAGGTCAGGCAACATGCTAGGCATTATAAAGATTAAAAAGTGATCAAAAACAGTCCTCAGTGCCTGCCCTCATGAGAGAGTCTAGTGAATGAGAAAAGACATTAATCAAATAGCCTCAGAAAAAAATTATAACTAGCAAAATGCTTCATAGAAGTGTATGGTGTTATGAGGATCTACATGTTGAGGTTTTGTCTTAGTCTGATTTGTAAAAGAAGGCATTCGTGAAGAAATGACAGTTAAGCTGAGATATGCGGCAATGGACTACAAACATTTTTTTGTACAATATACTCCAAATAAGTATATGGTCATGTATAAATTGCCTGTATATACTCCTATTGATGGATATTCCAATATTCCAATTTCTAAAGCATAATTTACTTTTAAGTTTAGGTAAAAGCAAATAGAAATAAAAGCTCAATTTTTTTCCCCAATCTCCAAAAGACTGTCATGCATTCCTCAAAAGGTGCTCACATCCTACTTTGGAGACCTCTTTGAGGATATCAATAAGATGACCAAACATGAGTAGGGATGGGGAAAGGATAAATCAAGGCCTCAAAGGAGGGAGCAAGGTTATGTATGAAAAGCTGAAAGGAGCCCTGTGGGGCTGAGTGTGCATGGGAGGGAGAGGATGCCGTTAGGTGAGACTAAAGAAGAGCTTAGCTTCCAGACCAGGCAGGGCGTTGTCAAACCCAGTGAAGTCTTAGATAATTAACCTAGGACCAAGGGAAAGCTGTGAAATGTTTAATCAGTAGGTGAGAAGATTCCATCTGAGTTTTGAAAAGATCATTTTAACTAATTGTGGAGAATGGATTTTAAGAGTTCATACTAAAGTTTGGGCAAATGATTTTGCTTAAGGTAAATTAAAGTTCATGAGAATATTCTATGTGTTCTAAGCTTTGTTATTAAAAATGCCTTTCTAAATCAGTCAAGGTGCATAACGTACCAAGTAGTATAACGAGAGTAATTAAATCTTTGGTCTTGCAATTCCTCAAGTAGGTCAATAGATATTCGTGATTGATAGTTATCCTGACAGTGCCCCTCATTGTCATCATTCCGAATCGCATTTCTCTTGGCATACTGCTTTATTGTCTGAAAATATATACTAAAACAGCAAGAGAGTGCTTTACTTGCAATAACTGTTAATCCTCACAACCACTCTATGAGGTATGTAGGCTCAGGACAACCCTTAGGCTGCTTACGTTATAGGCTGTTGTTGCAGCTTATATATGAACTATTTTGGGAGATTTGTCAATTTTTTGTTAATCAATGAGCACAGATTTGGAATGCTTAATTTACTAGGGTTATAGTTGATTAGTTTTCATGCTCTACAACCAAAGGTTGTTCCAACAATTTTAAATAAAGCAATTTTATGTAAGATTTATCTTCCTTTTTTATACCCTTCTCTTATTTACATAACACATCTACCAGATCTCATTAGCCAAAGTAATGAATGAGAAGTTGCTAAATACTGTAGATGTTACAATTTAAACTAGGTTTTAGTTAAAGCCAAAGTTAAAATTATTTTTTAAAATTTCACAAGATTAAATTATAAGGTTTCTAGGTAGAGTGACCGTTTGCCCCTGAAATTAGTTCTCAGCCCTAAGCAAAGTGTGAAAGACAGACAATCTAATTGACCCAATGGTGATTCCGCTTTAAATAATGTAACAGAACGCCCATGGTTTTCTATGAAGTTGTAAACACATTATGGTTGCCATCCTATAAAACTCCTTATTGTTCTCAGTTAAATCTATCAGTTTTATGTACAGTCATTCTGTACAAAAATGAAAAAATAATTCAATACATTGTAGCACTGAAGCTGAGAAAATAGTGTTAAGTAAAATGTGACAATTTGAGGGTTACTGGTGGATTTTCCTCCTCCTCCTTAATCACTAGAGTCATTATTGGGAGATGTGTGTGGCCTTTCCAGCACCAAAGCTATTTTCATCCTTATTGAGTTCTTCTGCCTAGTCAATTTACTAAAGAGATAGCACAGTTTGATAAGTCATCTTTTCTTAGCAAAAAGCAAGTTCTCCATAGCATGTGGCATAATTTAGAGCCATTATTCATGAGAAGTCCTGCAGAGCTGAGCTCCTAAATATGGAATCACTCTCATTTTCCTATGGTCAGGTTGAGTCATAGCTAACTCGTGTAGGTATAGTCTAAGAAATCCCTTTGCAGTTCTCATATAGTCTGAAACGGACCAAAAGATAATAAAGGGGCTTCAAGTCTAAAGGAACTGAGTAGAACATGTAATCAAACTCTAAGTAATTTTTTAATAGCATATATAGTTGTTCTAAGCATTCAGGTGTTTTTTTTTGTTTTGTTTTGTTTTGTTTTTGAGGAAAAATTCTTTTTTTTTAGCTTAAACATTTTTTTCTGACTACTAATATATTCTTAATGTAGATCCTTTTTAAAAGATGAAAGATAGTTTTAAAAATTATTTATAATATCATAGAAAATTAAACACTGTTAATATTTTGGTAAACATACTTCTAATCTTTTAAGTATTTATTTAAAATTTGTAGAGCTGAGACCGTACTTAGAGGTGGATCCTTAATAAAGACACTGTTTATGTTCTTCACAGTGTATAAGTAATGAAATCCATGTAATGGAATACAGAGACTGGGGTTTAGTCTTCACTTTTCTCCTGATATATTTAGATAAGTTGTGTGTGTACATATTTGTAATGAATTGTATTAAGAGTCTTGTTTTCTTGTTTTGCTAAATGAGTGCATTGGACTTGATCTCTGGATCTCTTATAGCTTCCAACTCACATGATCTTCTGTCATTAAATTCTGCCATTAGAACTTAATCTACATAAGAATGTAGACCATGTGATTTCTCTTCCTGTGTGTCTGGATGTCTGGCACATAAATATTGCTCATTAAATACTTGTTGATGAGTTAATTGTTACGATATAAAGACTGAAGTGGATAACCTATCATTAATAGCGTTTCTAAATTTTACAAGCTCAATTTAGTACATCTGAGGCAGAGTACAGCAAAGTGGTCGAGGCAGTGCAGTATCACGGTTAGGAGGGCAGACTCTGAAGCCAGATGGCCTGTACACACCAGCTCCACCATCTACTGGCAATGTGACCTTCTGCATATGCCTTGGCTTTAAAGCTATTTTTAAAATCTTAAAATGTGGGAATGAATTACAGATAAATTGTAGGGTGATTATTAGGAATGAATGAGTTTATACATGCAAAGCACTTAGAAGTGTGCCTGGTACATAGTAAGCCCCCAGTAAGTTTTTCCTGTTAACAATAGGGTGTATTGCAAGTGAGTAAGAATAAGCCGCAAACTGTCTTGGCACTTACAAATTTTAAAACATAAAATAATTTTTGCCTCAAGAGTTTATGTCAGACCTGGTTTAGAGCAGGAACTAAACAAGCCTGATAGGAAGAATTTTCTTAGAATGAAGGTAAGGAATAAATTAGGTAAGCCTGAGGTCAAGTCCAGAGAGGCTGGATAAACTAAAGAGGAAAGAAGAAAACATTGGACAGAAATATAAGTAAATTCTTATTCTTTTGTTCAACTAATAGCTGGTCTTATTGTGGCTAGAGTCTTGTGTCACTGTTGGGTGCCTCACTTACAAAGAAACATACACCTGGTCAACCCTCTCTATGTATATAGAAGGAAGTGGCTAGCAGGGTTCGTGGAATGGGGAGGCAAAGGACTGCATTACAATGAGCAAGTGACAGAGTTGAGGGACCTGCTCCTTGACAGGAGTTGATCAAGGAGACAACTGCACTTGAATGTTTATAGCAGCACAATTCACAATTGCAAAGATGTGGAAACAACCCAGGTGTCCATCAATACATGAGTGGATTAATAAACTGTAGTGTATGTATACCATGGAGTTCTACTCAGCCACAAAAAACAATGGTGATCTAGCACCTCTTGTATTCTCCTGGATAGAGCTGGAACCCATTCTACTAAGTGAAGTATCACAAGAATGGAAAAGCAAACACCACATGTACTCACCATCAAATTGGTATTAACTGACCAACACTTAAGTGTACATATAGTAGTAACATTCATTGGGTGTCGAGTAGGTGGGAGGGGGGAGCAGGGGATGAGTATATTCATACCAAATGTGTGTGGTGTGCACCTGTGGGGGATGGACATGCTTGAAGCTCTGACTCGGGCAGGACAAAGGTAATGTATGTAACCTAAACATTTGTTTCCCCTAATATGCTGAAATAAAAAAATTTTTTTAAAAAAGTTCCTTGAGTTTGGTCTTCACACGCAAGTCCTGAGACATGCCACATATTGTGTCCACTCCAGGTTCAATAGCAAAGTCAGATTTCCCTGTCTCTGTCTCAACCCCACACCTACTTCCAACTCCCAGCGACTTGAGGAAAGAGAATGAAATAATGCACTGAAGAGGCATAACAGATATTTTTGTATATTAAAAAAACCCCAAGTATTTAAAGAAGAAAAGGATAGCGGGCTTCCCTACTTAGAGTCATAGTGGATTATATGTAGTCACTAAACACGACAACCTCCCTTAGGTCTCTAGGCCTCTGGATATGTTGTTTCCCTTGCTGGGGATACCCATTCTTGCTTCTGCTACTATCCATTCTTAAAAACTCAGCTCATATGTTAGCAGCCCCAGGAAGCCACGTCTTACTATGTCCTCTCCTCCGCTACTCAGAGCGAGATCAATAAATGATCCTCCGTTGTGACCCTGTGCACATTTCTCTCATAGTCATAAATTCCACTATTACTTTTCTGTCTTTCTCATTAAACTGTAAGATTCTTCATAGCAATGACTTTGAATTTCGGCTCTGTATCCTAGGGGTCTACCTTTGCTTAATGTAAAAAGGATTTTGAAATAATAGTTTCTAAAATGGGCTGCGGCAAGCAGTTCTATAAGGCCCTGTGAAGGACAGGAAATAGGCAGAGGCTATGCCCCCTCCTTGGTTGGAGATTCTGTGGAATGACTCATCCCAATCCTTAAAGCAGGTCCAGTAGGACACTACCTGGGAACGAGTTATTAGCCAAAGATATTTTACGTATGCTAGAGTAGTGAAATTCTGTTTCTTTCATCTACTTTGCAATTTTGATTTTTACCTATTCAGCAGGTTTCTCTTTTCTCCAAATTAATGTTTTTACTATACCATTACATCCTTATATTTTTTCTTTATTTTCTTTATGTTTTAAAATTTGTTTCTAAGATTTCTGAGTCAAATTAAAACTGCTTGTCCCCTCTCTTAGGGCATTTTCCAGCCCTTTAGGTAGGTAGCCATACGCCTTGTTTCATTGTATCCTTGATAATTCTGACTCCCATTACTATGCATCACTCATCAAACTTCTCTTCTTGGCCCTTGGCCCCATTCAGACTTTGACGCTTTTTCTCCATCCCTAGCTTGTCTCTGGCCAGCCTTTTTAAAATTGATAATAGAAACAGCATTTTTATTTGCACTTTTCTTTCTGCTACTGTGTAGTTGATATTTGATTTATTTCACCTAAAGCCTACATTCATAGTAAAAATGCCACTATCATGCCTCCCTATTCTGAGGCTTTTGAAAGTTTCTTTAAACCAAATGTCTAAGGATGTTTAAGTCAGTAAGTGCATATGTGAAAGACAATTATCAAACAATGACTAGGGTCTATGAGAAGGGAGAATAATTAGCTATTTTATGAATTAGATCTATTTATACTTTAGGAATTAAAGCAAAACTAATTTGTTGACTTAATAAACTCTAGGCCTTGATTTCTTGTGTTAGTTTCAATGAAAGCGATGGCTAAACTCAGGCCCCTGCTGTGAAAAGCAAGTATGTGAAATGCTAACACACTCATGGGGTCAGAAGAGTGTAATTTACTACTTAAAACACACTAAATGATTTTAATGAAGGCCACATACTTCTGAATCAGCTTTGTACATTCAGTTCCATATTGTGTAAGTCATCTAATAGTTGAACATGCTAATTGCAGTCAAATTACTTAATGTAGTTATTACTTTTTACTTACATACCCTGAGAAATATCCAGTGCTTTAGTTAGATATTTGCTGTTTCAACAACATGTATTTTTTGGTAGGGGTGTGGGTATACAAGGGGTTTTCATATATCTCTCAGCTGCTGAAGTCAGTATGTGTATTAGAAATGCTTCCAATCACTCAGAGAGCCTTTTTTCTATAAGGATATTTATTCAAGAGCTCCATCTAAAACAGAAGTGCATCACCATTACAACAAAGTCTCCTTCCCTGAGATCTTGCCAAGTACCAGTACATATTCAGATAAATGAACCATTGAATGCTGTCTGTAATAGCAACAGCTGGCACCTCTCAGATAACACTGAGCTGCCCAGCCCCCGTAGATTAGAAAATAGGCAACAACTAAGTAGAATTTTTATAGATCTGAAATCTGCTGAATACTCATTGAAAGAGAGCAAAATGTGCATTAGACCTCGCTGACAAATGCCCAGGGTTCAATCTCTCAAACGGTTTTGCAGACCAACAAAAACAGGAGTGAAAGGGATTATCTCCGTCCTCAAATTTTCAACGTGGTCAAAGGGACTGTAAAATCCTGCTGGTGAGCAAGCCAGGTTTAATGGTCGGGAACAAATGCTTCTTTAGTCACAGGGCAAGCCTTTTGGATTTGTTGTAATTTCCTGTTAGGGACAGCAAAGGCAGTACACACCCTCCACTCCTACCCTACCTTGCTTTCCAGCTCTCTTCCCCATACTGTTTTTCTTGCTTTTTTCTTTCCCCTTTTTTTCTACTGAAAACATAACTATACTGCAGGGGTCTCCTGGAGTCTGCACATTGAGGGCATGAGGGCCATACTGTGATCTGTTCGCCGCAATTCTACACATGAACCCACTCTCTAGAGAAGTAAATTCGTACTCAAACCACTAACTATAAACATAATTGGTGACTAGTGGAAGGTTGAACGGAGCGCTAACAACATCTCATTAAGGGCTGAATAGATGATCTTATGTAATCAGTTGCTCTGTGGCTGTGCCCCAGCATAGCAGTGGGCCTCCTATTATAACTAGTCTTTTCATAGCCTGTCCTATTTTCTCTATTGACTTCTGTGATTTCAGATAGCAGAGAGTAGGTGCTGTTGTCCAAAATCAGTAGTTTGCTGTATGCAAACTACTGGCATTCTTTTGAAACATAGTGGGAACTATTGTCCAATATTGTTACTCATTTATTCTGAGTCTGGAATAGACCCCTCTCTGTTTACCAATTACATGTTAAATTACTCTGACAGATGCATTTTAAAAGGCAAGTAAATTTAGTCTTTGAGATTACATGGAACAAAGACATTGGATGGTTTATCATTAGCTTCTGGTGTCATTAACTAACTGGTACATATACATCCATGAATTTCCCACAGGGCCAGAAACTGCCTTGAACTTATTAAAGAATCAATATGCACTTCTTAATCACTAGTTTGTGCCCCAAACAACTCCTTTTTATTTGGAATTGGGTACGACTATAAAGGTAATACGACTATAAAGGTAATAAGACCAATGGCATTTATGCTATAGCAACATGTAGAGTTTTTGTTTTGAAATATAGGAAAGGTAAATTTCTTGCTGTTCACTCTATTAACTTGAGCTTTTCATTAGTAATCATAATTGAGAGAAGGTAAGCGAGAATCACCCGTATGACGTTATATAAGTGTTAATCCAGGTCGGCAAATTGCCTATCCCATTTAATAGGATGATGGCTAAATGACTGACTTGTGTAAATAGATAATCCATGAATCAAAAATAATTCCCTGTTTGTTGTTGTTGTTACTATTGGTTTAATCAGCCTCTGAAGGTACAAATGCAAATTAGATATCATTCCTCCTGAATAAAAGAAAAGAATTCAAGGATTAGACATGATTAAAGAAAAATATTTAAAAATGGCACAAACCTCCATAATAGTGTATTGAAATCTTGAAACTAGAATTAGGTGAACTCTGGGAATAATTTTGAAGGAGAAAAATATTAGTTTTATTTATATTGAGTGAAAGAATAAAGAAAAATAAGGCTCAGACAAAAAGAAAATAATAGAGTCACTTTTTTCCTATTTTGAAATTGTCATCTGGATAAAGGAGAAAGGTTTCAGACTGCAAAAGATAAAACTCAAAACGTAGAAATAGTGAAAGCATCTAACTAACTTAAGTAAGTTCAGTTGTTCTTGGCCAGGTGAAATATGCCGCAGTGCCTTCTAATAAAATCAATGAAACTTATTTGGGATTTTTTGAAAAATCAAGGATAATGGACTAGTAGACTAGAGATGGGAAAACTAAGCCTTGACTTTTTAAAAAGAGTAAGGAGATGGGTGCTCGAACCATATAATATAGGGCCTGTTGTCAATTCTTGAAAAAATATTATGGACAAATGGTTAACCTGCTTGTGATAAAAGAAAATGGTGATCACTATGAGCCAGGATACGGTCGCTAAAAATTACATTATGTCAGACTGAACTTATGCTTTTCTAACCATTTTACAAGACTATTGATTAGAAGAATGGAGTAGCAAAACATCGGAAAATATATGCCATGATAACATGGGTGACAGAATGGAGAAAAATGAATAGAATTTTAATAACGCTGAGTTTACCTGGAGGAAATTTCTCAAGGCATGTTACAAGGATCAATGTTTCTGTCAATGGACCGTATGAGGATATAAAACACAGAAATGAGGTATGCAACAGAAATGTGGGTAAGCACATAACATGCTGAATAGCAAACCTGGAATTTTCAGTTTGCAGGAATTTAGAATGATGACACAAATCTCAGAAAATAAAACTGTAAAACATATGTCAACTTTAGCATTTGAGGTATGTGTGAAAAAATTGGCTGTTGACTACAATTTTAACTCAAATCAATAGACTGTCATAGTTATATCAAAAATAAAGGAAGCCTTAAATTGTATTAGAATTGATCCAACTTGACCCCTCTTAACCATGAAACCTTAGGATCCCCAGGTTGGAAGGACCCTTAAAAGTCATTTCACTCAAACTTTTTAATGATTCATATAACTAACAGTACTCCTAATAAGTAGTGTTTCAGCCTCTTGAATAGCACAAGAAAGGGTCATTCCATTTTTATACAGCAAAAATGGTGAGAAATGTCTTCTTGTAGGCCAGAATTCATATGTCTATAGCTTTTACCAAATGAATATGATTCTGCTCCCTTGACCCACACAGAAAATCCCTAACCTATCTCCCATTTGGCAACTTTTTAGGTATCTGAGAACCACTTTCATTACCCTTGTCAGATGGTATATCCCTGCAAAATATATACTACTGAGCACTACTCAGCCATAAAAAGGAATAAATTAATGTCTTTTGCAGCAATTTAGATGGAATTGGAGACCATTATCCTAAGTAAAGTTTCTCAGGAATGGAAAAACAAACACCACATGTGCTCTCTAATAATTTGGAACTAATCGATGGGCACACATGGGCACAGAGAGAAGTAAAAGCCATTGAAAATCAAGGAGGGGGGAGGGGAATGAGGGGGAGGGTAAAGGCCTACCTGTTATGTACAATTAACACTATTAAGGTGATGAGCACACTAATAGCACTGAGTTAAGCATTATGGAAGTTATCCATGTACCAAAACATTTGTACCCCCTTAATATTTCAAAATAAAAAATGAAATCTCATTAAAATCTTAAAATACATATACTATCATGTCAACATCTTCTCTTTTGTTAGTATTACCATTCATTCATGCAACAGATAGTTACAATCCCAATTGGTGTGCTAGTATTGGTGATAGAAAGAAAAATAAAAACATTTTTTCTGCACACCAACAAGGGAAAAACAGATTTACTGACTCATGTTGAGCTTTTTGTCAACTAAAATCTCTAAGGCTCTTTCTGCATTTGCAAACAATAGCAGCTGCTAAGCTATATCTCACCTATGTTACCCATACAAATAGTTCAATTTCAAATCTTAAAAGTAATAAATAGCCAAATCAAAAGAAAGAAATTGAAATCTTCAGGTGAGAGAAATAAGGAGGTCACTCGAAATCTCAGGATAAATTGAGCTGATGCCCTGATATAACTAGAGATGTTTGACAAGAGATATATGGCGTTTAAGGCAGTAATGTGCAGTCAGGTTTTTGGACCAATGCAAATTAGAAAGCAGGAAGAGTCACTACTGAATAAAGCTGGAACGTAAATAGTCTGTTCCCTTGGAAAAGAGGGCCATGAAATCTCTGCTAACTGGCCCCAATAGCAACACTAAATCTTACCACCTAGCTGGTCCTCAGTTAAAAAAATCTACTGTGGAAAATTGAACCCAAGACTGTACCAAATTAAGTTGGTCATAATAAAAATTAATATAGCAATCAAAAATGTCATAAATATTTTAAAATTATTATAGTGATATAAAAGAAAGAATAGAATCATAGTAAAATATGTTTATTTAAAAAAGTAAAAACTACAATTTCTTGAAATAAAAACTAGTCACTATAATTAAAAAATCAATGCATAGATAAAACTACAGATTAGACACAGTTGAAGGTAGAATTAATGAACTGCAGGTTGTATATGGGAAATTACTTAGAATTTAGCAAATTAAAATGGAGATTAAATATAAAATATGGATTGAACATTTAATATTTCTATATATTTTTATACATTTTACAAAATATTAAATGTCTGATGGTTAATTTTATAGTGTCAATTTGACTAGGCTATACTGCCTAGTTGTTTGGTTAAATGCCAGTCTACATGTTGCTGTGAAAGCTTTTTTGGGTTATGATTAACATTAAAATAGTAGACTTTGAATAAAACAGATTAGTCTCTGTGATATAGTTGGACCTCATCCAGTCAGTTGAGGCCATAAGAGAAAAGACTGAAGTCCCCCAAAGAATTATGAATTCTGCTTCCAGATTGTCTTTGGACTCAACAACTCAAACATCAATACCTGCTGGGATTTCTATACTGCTAGCCTGCCCTGCAAATTTTAGATATGCCAGGGTACACAATGGTATAAACCAATTTCTTAAAATCAATCTCTCTCTGTAGATAGATACAGATATAGATACAGATATAGATTTCCCATTGGTCAGGTTTTCTGAAAAAGCCTGAGTAATACAAAATGAGAATTCCAAAATTGTTCTTAAGGGAGTTTCAAAAAAAGAAAATAGACAAAATATGGAGGAAGAAATATTCAAAGTGACAATGGACAAGAAAATCTTAAGATTTAAATAGCAAAAGTCTCAAGCAGAATAAACAAAAGTAAATTTGCGCAAAGCCACCTTGTAGAGAAACTGTAACCATCTTTCTACAGTTCTATACCCAACTATATTATAAATAATTAGTTCAACTGGGTGTGTGTGTGTGTGTGTGTGTGTGTGTGTGTGTGTATAGATATAGATAATTTTTCAAACTATGGAAATACCTAGAATAGAGAATGTTTGAAAACAAAACAATGGAAAAAGCAGGCAAATTCAAATAAAATGAAATGAGATGTAACAGTAGTGATATGTAACAAGACAAACTTTCATTAACAGAACATAATAAATCTGAGCTGGTAGCCAAATGAAAACTTTAAATTATATACATATAAATTTTGCAAAGTTACTAGAAAATATTAAAAAAATAGAAACATAGTGGGAAATCTAATATACCTTCACTTAAAACTTGTATGTTAAAAAAATCCCAAAAAGGTATGAGCTTAAGTATAGTATATGTTCTGAACAGAGTAAGAGGGAAACATATATTCTTTTCAAGCAGGAATAGTTCATTTTAAAAACTGACCACATAAAAAATCTCAAAAGTAACTCTGATAACAATGCAATGACTTCCCCATTTCTAAATTTTATATACTTGGAAACTAAAAACACACTTAAATAAATAATGCATCAGAGCAGAATTCATAATGGAAAGTCCCAATTATTTTGACTTCGTAAAATCACTACATACCAAATGTTTTCAGATAGAGCTAATGAAATTTTAGAAGGAAATTTTGGCAAATATTATAAATAAATACATTTATTAAAAAAGATTGAAAATTGATTAGCTCCATATTGAGTTATAAAAGGTAGGGTTAAAGCAACAAAGTTAAACCAAAAAGAATGGAAGGAAATAAAAGACAAAGCAACAAATTTATGAAATAAGTAATAAGAAAATAATAGAGAAGATCAACACATTCAAAAGCTAATTGTTTTTGAAAAGGCTAATAAAATAGAAAACCTGTGCAATGGGTGATCAAATAAAAAAAGAAAAGGCAGAAAAACCTCTGATAGGTAAAAAGGGTCCTAATTAAAATGTTACAGAAATTTTAAAATAAAGTATCAAATAAACGACTCTGTGTCAACATATTTGAAAGCAGATAAAATGGATATTTTTAGAAAAAAATGACAAAACTGATTCAAAAACAATCAGAAATTTTGGAGCCATTTTTAAAATCATTGTATTCAATGTGGTCAGTGGGCCCCATCCTTGAAAGGAGTTTACAATTTATTAAAAAGAAGAAGAAAAAGAAAAGAACACATAGAGACACTACCAATGCTATCCAATATCCATTCTTAAATGTCATACCATGTAGGAGAAACAATAAATACATTTTATAGGTTATAATTATATAATGTTAAACTTTGGAAGAAAATAGAAAGACCAGCTAGTCAGGTGAATCCAATCCTGAAATAACAGCAGGAGGGTGGGATGCAGGACACAGACTATGTGATTGTGGTTCACCTATTATGGTGTAGCACCCAAGGGTGCTAAACAAATCTCTGGTTGCCGGTTGCCGTCGAGCTGCTTTAATAAAAGAATAACATCTGAATTTGTTGTTATTTAGATGGAACCTGCTGTTTTCATTCCTTTGTATTAATTAATATCACCCTTTAATAGGGCTGTTGTCAAACTGGAATATAGTCTGAGGAGAATGAGTAAGACTCTCCTGGGACATCTCCATGGGACTTTAAACAGTATTATAAGTTCTGAGCTGTCTGCAACTATTGGAAAGGATAACATGCAGAAGAATTAAATATATGCATTGTGGTCCCTAAAAAGAGGACTAAGATCAATGTATGAAAATTATAGATGGATAGATAGTCTATGTTGAGCTAAGATTCTAGCAGTGGGAACTGTCAGAACATGGACCGGCTTATTACTGGAGATTATGACATTCTCGACATTGGAGATGCACATGCACAACCTGAATGGTCGCTTAGTGAGGATGCAGCAGGGGGACAAATGCATCAGGTGGTAGATTGGACAAGATGTCCTTTTGGGTTTAATTTTATGAACCTAAAAGCTTTGCTATAGGTGTTTGCCCAGGTGGAACATTCCTGGGAAACAGTTTTTGCTCATCCCATGCTAATTTGTGATTTGACATAGGTAAATGTAAAATAAATCTCCAATGATACTCTGCAATTAACAACTTTTAAATGTCTGGAATGGATGCACTAAACTCCTACAGTCAATAATGTCCATGCCACAAGTGTTTAAATCCCACAGAATTAATTTAATCACAACCAATTTACCTGCCACTATACTAGTGAGGTTGATTTGCCTCACTGAGGGAATCCAGGTTGTAGTATTGGATGTTGTAGTGCACTGCCCAGATCCCCTTTTCAGGGAGAAAAACCTCATTCCCCAGCTGCTGCCAATATTGATAACTTAAGACTCTCAACTGATCCACTCTCTGAGAATTACCTTCAACCAAACACAGCCGCTTGCCTAAGTAATACCCTCTCCTGAGGACAGTCCACATCCGATGAATGGTTGATGAAGTGTATACAGGCTCCCTAGCCTAAAGGCTGTACAATTCTAGAAGACCATTTCGACTCCACAGCTTTTACAAGCAAATCTTGGAGTCTCTGAGACTGTTACCTACAGAACCTGACATAAAACAGGTGATTCCTCAGGTCTTCAATGTCCCTTTTTACAGCATGTGGACTAGCCTGACCCTCAATACCACATGAGGAGTCCCAGGTGCCATGACTGTGTTGCTATAGTTATTCAGCAGTGTTAAGGGGGACCTAAGCCCTAGGACCTAAGACCTTTCCGGCCATGTTCTGTAATTTAACTTGGGATTTAGGGGAAGAAGGAGTAACGGAACTAGCAGGGTGTAATGGGAATGGAGGAGAGAGGGGAAAGGGGAAACAGCTGAAAATGTGTTACTTCTTTTTCTAGCTATAATTACATTTTCACCTTTCTATACTAATGCACATCTTTCTGAAACATGCCTCCCTCCAATTCGTTTCTTCTCACCCTTCTGTCCATCCCCTTCTATGCATTTCTTTTCCACTTGCCCAAAAATAGAAGTAGTAGGCCATGGTTGGATGGGGTGCAATGAGGAGAGCCCTATTTATAACGGCGGGTTTGGATGTACATCTCAGCTCTGCCACTTACTGTAAATAAATTTTCATATATAGTATATATAGTGTCAAATAAACTATAAATAAAATTTCAGTCACCTTGGCAGTCAATGCAGATGAGATCTTTTTAGTGGAAATTAACAGAACTTAAGTCATCAGCTCTAGCCCAGTGGGCAATGGCATTTTCTTCCTGGATACACGGATGCCTTATTGCTTAAGCTAGCTCTAATGGGTTTTATTTTTATACCTCCTCCATTCAGGTCAAGATAAATCCCTTTCATTTATCAAATCCCAAGCCAGTGGAGAAAACCATTGGTTATTTTTTTCTTCTCTCTCTCTCCTTTTCTTTTACTCTCTTTTTCCAATAACCTGAATTTTCCACTTCATTTGGATTGGTTTAAACATTTTTTCCTCTATAGTTTTACTTTATCAAAATTATGACCATTTCAGCAAATCAATCTCAAATACTCATTTTATCTGTGTTAGTCTATATATATATATATATATATATATAT
This sequence comes from Indri indri, assembly GCA_004363605.1. Taxonomy (NCBI): domain Eukaryota; kingdom Metazoa; phylum Chordata; class Mammalia; order Primates; family Indriidae; genus Indri; species Indri indri. The sequence goes on along the minus strand of RJWJ010009771.1, from coordinate 23,993 downwards.
ACATATATATATATATATCTCCTTGAGCAGATACATCTTTTGAACAAAATTTCATGAATGTTTATTTTGCTATGAATTGATCACTACCTAATGCCTTAAAATCTCAATGTTGTTACATTTTGCTATCATCATATAACACATATGAATTATATTTTCCACCTTCTTAATTCAGGTGATCATGATCTTCAGTGAGATTGCTGAATATTAGCTTGTCAAACTACTTAAACCTCTTTTCTTTTCTAAGATGATCCAGTCATTCTGGCCAAGTCAGAACAAGGTTGATCTTCCACCTTTGTCACTTGGGTGTGTGATCCTTACATGTTTAAATAATTGTAATCAGAAAATAAATTCAGTTAATGGTGTGCTTTACTGTTTAAAAAGCAATCATGTGATTGTCTTTTCACCTGTCAAAATGTGGCCCCATAAACAAAAGCAAGTCTGGTTTTTCTAGAATCAAAGATTAATTTTAGAGACACTGTCACCTGGTGGTATATTAGAGTTATTGCACTTGGCTTTTCCACAAGTTTTTTCCATGTCTACAGGAGAAATGAATCAATGCCTAAGAAATTAAACAGCACATCATAATTTACTAAGTGTAGTTCAGAGTCAGAACTACCCAAGCCCTTTCCATCATGCCATAAGACTAAGATTCTAGGACCTAAGACCATTTCTCATTCTCAGAAATCCAACCTAGTGTTCAGGGAGCATTTGTGTCTCTCCTCCTGTGTCTTTTATTGCATGCATTGGTAATATGCAGAAACTTGAAGGAATCTTGGTAACACTTTGTACTGAGAAAACCATCTCTCTGTTATTGTGCCTCTTTGCTATTTTGTAAAAAATAGACCATAAATTCTATAAGAACCACAGGCAAGATACTGTAACCCCATAGAAAGCTCTGTCTGAAGGGACAATGTTCCCTTCTCTATAGTGAAATGAGTCATAGAATGCCTGGCTGAAAGAAGAACAGAAAGCGGTTTGTTGTCACTTGCTGTATCTTTCCCATTCCTTCAAAGCGGAAGTCATGAGAAGCATTATATATCTAAAATTGAGTCCCATATGTGCTGTAATATATTGATTTGGATATGCCTTTAAGGAGGAAAACAAAGGCTTATAGGTTGACAATAAATAGCTTAAGCAATACAACTGTGCGATAAATCTTGCAGCATCTGACAATTAGCTAGCTCATTTGATCAATGAAGATAGCAAATCCAAACATTTCAGACTAATATGTCTTCTTTGCAGGCGAAGAGATACAGTTAAAATCTTGAAGACACTACTTTTACCTTATGCTGTGAACTTTGGTCATGGTAGTGAAAATAGTCACTTTCTATCTTCATTGATGTCATCATCAAGAACTCCAGGTTGGCCTCCAGAACCGTCAGTCCACTAATTGTTGAAGATTCTCATCTAGTATCAGAACTCAATATTTTGTGGTCTTAAATTCTTCTGATCAAAATAAGTTTAAATACGAACAATTATTCTTCCAAAATTAGGACCATGATCGCCATGGTGCATAATAGTTGCCCTTTGTGAGAATTTACCTGGTAAAAATCATGATTTGCTAGCTTTTTTGGAATCTTCAGGCCTGAACATCAAGAAATCACTACCACCTTCTGCAGCAGAGGAAGAATAAGTGTAGTCCTCATAAGGCAAGTTTTCCAACACTTTAAAGACTCTCCTGATAATGTACATTATATACACATTGTATGTATTAATATTACATACAACATGTGTATTATATACATATAAATATGCATGTAGTATGTGTATTATATACATATGTATGTAATATATATTTTTAGTTGACAGTGCAAACATCTGGATCACTATTATGATCATAACAGTAACTGCTGGATTCTCATTGAAAGTGACTCAAGAACAGCCATAAACAAACTTTCTTGGCTGCCATCTGCCCATGAACTCACCAATCTTAGCCCAAGCCAAAAAAAGAGGCAATTGCACAAGTTAAGACTTCAGCATCTAGAGCCATTACTCCCTAGCATATCTCTTTGGCAATGCATGGAATTAAATTAAATCAAAAACAAGAACCTATTGATTTTTCTATAAATTAAACACAGTTTTCTGAGAGTGTTTTATCTTTTCTTTGTGAGTGATTCCTACCTCTCGCCGCATCTACTGACAATTCCAGGCTGGAACCCACAGCACCACTCTGATGATTGCTCCTAGAATCCAAGCAAGAGCTGTATTGCTATGGCATCTCTCTGACAACAGTCCCTACCTAAGAAAGACACTGTCCTCATTGCTGAGAAGTTGTATCTTTTAGAATAGAGATCAATTGCATCAGTTTTTAGAAAATTGCCATAGGTAGATTAACTTTTACCTATTTATAAAATTGCATTTCTGTTATTTCTCTAATATTATTTGAAACAAAAGGTTGATGGCAAACATTATAACTGAAAAAAAATTCACAGTTGATTGAGAGAGAAACACTTGAGGACTGAATTATGAATTATGTTCCATATATCTTTGTATTTACCACAACTGGTATAGAACAGAAGCCAAATGAATGCTTGTTGAATGAACAGAAGCCATATAATCTTTAGCTTGTGTGACACAATAAATATTTGTTAGCGCTGTTGGAATAATTTGATCCTCTACAACTTTGCTCTGTGGTCAAAATGTGGTCCTTGGTCGTTACTTGAAAGCTTGTAAGAAATATGGACTGTCAAAACCTACCACTGAACTACCACATTAGAATCTGCTTTTTAACAAGACCCCCAGGTGAAAAACACTGCATCCCTGTAAGTGCTATTGTTTCATCAGGATGTTCAAGCTTTGTTTTCCTAAACTCTTGCCCTGTGGATGTATTTCTTAGTCTTATGTTGATTTGTATAGGATCCTTAATTGAAAAGGGCAGAGAGGACCTATTTATATTCTTTGCCAATAGGCAAAAACATATGCTCCGCCTTTTATGGGTATTCATTATCTTTGATAAGGACAACATTATCTAAGTTAGTATCAGCCTAATCTTCTCTAATGCAAAGCACAATGAATACTTCATTTTATAAGTATTCAAGATTTATCTGTCCTGATTCAAACTCTGCTGAAAATCAGTCAATAATTTCAGAATAAATTGATTACTGGTTCAGTTGGTTTAAACTTTGTAATATTTTTTTCACTGAGAAAGATTATGTTTGACTGCTTTTCAAAGGATATACAAGTTAGATGTAGCTTCATTGGAAGGATTAAGAGAAAAGTCATTAGTATAGGTATTTACTTTTATCCATGAAATTAGCCAAAGTTTTATAGTTTAGGTTAGTGATATAGTTTGGATATTTGTCCCCTCCAAATCTCATGTAGACGTTTGATCCCCAATGTTGGAGGTGTGGCCTTAAGAAAGGTGTTTGGGTCATGGGAGTGGATCCTTCATGAATGGCTTGGTGTCACTCTTGCAGGAGGGAGTTCTCACTCTGAGTTCCAAAGAGAAAGCTGCTTATGAAAAGAACCTGGTAACTCCTCTTTCTCTTCCTTCCTCTCACCATGTGACGCCTGCTCTCCTTTCCCTTCCACCATGAGTGGAAATAGTCTGAGGCCCTCATCAGAAACAGATGCTGTGCCATGCTTCTTATACAGCCTGCAGGACTGTGAGCCAAGTAAATCTCTTTTCTTTATAAATTACTGAGCCTCAGGTATTCCTTTACAGCAACACAAACAGACTAAGACAATCAGTTTTAGAATCAATATAATTGCCAAATGAAGTTTTTATTATTTGTTTTTAAAAAGAAATACCATCGGCATAATTTTGTCAATTACATTGAAAGTCTGTAAATGGGTACAGTGAGTTGAATGGTGACCTTCCCCACCCTCCATCCCTGGCAAACATGTCCACCTGACTTCTCAAAATGTGACGTTATTTGGAACAAGGGCCTTTGCCGATATAATTATAGAGATCCAAGAGGAAATCATCTTGGGTTAGGGTGGGCCTAATCCAGGCACAATGACAAGTGTCCCTATAAAAAACAGAAAAAGAGAAGATAGAGACATTATGAAGAAGGCCATGTGAAGAAGCAGGAAGAAATTGGAGTGGTATGTCTGTAAACCAAGTGACACCATGGATTGCCAGCAGCTGTCAGAAGCTGGAAGAGGCAAGGAAGAATTCTCCAGTAGAACCTTTGGAGCCTTGCCAACACCTTGATTTTCGATTTCTGGCCTCCAAATATTTGAGAAAATAAATTTCTGTTGTTTTAAGCTACCAAGTTTATGGTTATTTGTTAGGGCCACCCCTAGAAAACTAATGTAATGAGCCAAATAAATCCATCGCGCGGTGTTATACTGACTGAATGAGTGACTTTGACATTATAATGCCCTTACTGGACATCGTCACACCCTTACCTTATTTCATATTATCTTCTGATCCTGGTTCAGCAAGTGTAGAGACACATACATATGCACAGAAGGCAAGCCACATGCACACACTGGCATAAAGATTGAGAAAATAATAAAAAGCGAACAGTGGACAAGGAAAGATGGCACTGCCCATAATGGGAAAATTGGCAGAAAAGAGAAAAGCACAGTAAGATTTTTAAACAACTCTTGAAACTGGAAGAGCAGAGGTTTAAAAGAATCAAAGATCTGGAATAGATGTGTTTATAAAGGCCATAACCTTTGGTTTTTGATATTCCCAATACACAAACAAATTGATAAATTTAATTCAACAGTCACGGTTTAACCAGGAACTTTGCAGTCATTAGAGTTATAACATTTTGTTCTGTTAATACGCCTGGACTGACCTCTGTGAGTGTGTGTGAGTGCACATGCATGTGTGTGTGTGACTGAGAGATGAGGTTTGAAAGCACACTCCTACATGCCAGGAGGCATCTGCTCTATTACAACCAAAGTGTGTGAGGGAAGTAGTCATTGGTTAAATGGAGACCTATGTGATTTGTTCTATGCATGCTTCAATCCTTTGCGAAAGCTATGTGATCCAGCAAGGTATTAAAATTATTGACATATTAGGTGTGTGAAAGAAATGAGTGGTTTTTAAATAGTTTGCTTCATGTGTGTCACAAATGTGGGTCTGGCTACCTTGTAGCATCACAAATCAATATTCAAATTCAATGACAAACTTTTTCAAAAACATAACTCATTAAGCTTTAGTGCTACTTAAGACAAGGACCTTGCTTGTGTGAGACCATGAAGCAAGGGTATTGACTCTCTAGGACATTTTAAGGCTATTTATATCACAATAAAGGTGCTTTATTAGCCTCATCAATCAGAAAGGTGCAGATTTCACCCTGGAATCAGTCTGCCTGAGCCTGTGGAACAAGAAAAGATGAGAAATTATGGGATGCATTATCTTCAGTCTCATTTGAAACTTCATAATCGAAAAAATGGACAAGCACTGTTTATTGCTTATAAAATAAATGAAGGAGGTACCACTAATGAAATAATGAAAATTTAGGCTTCTGGTTGTTTCTCCCCTACTTGACAGAGAGTTGGTTGTCAGCCAACAGAGTGATTCCCGGTTTCCATAGCTAGTGACACAATACATCTGTCATTTGACCAAGATGAATGCACTGGCCAAGCAGTAGGGCTGCAACCAGCTTGTAGCAGAGGCCTGGACTAGGAGTTCCTGTCATCTGTGACTTGGCAGGTAGTACTGTCTTTCACCAGGTCAGAGAAATGCTATCCCATAGTAGTTAACCATTCAGTCTTTGGAGTCAGACAAGATTGGGTTCAAATTTCGTCCGACCTATTTAAGCTGAAGTTTTCTCATCTGAAAAACCCTACATCACAGCACTCTTGTGAGAATTAACATAGATAATGCCTTGTATACAGTAAACACTCAATAAATGCTCTCTGTTAACATTATTAATTTTGACAGGTTTGCATTTCTAGTTGGGTATCTAGGACTGATATGAAAAGATAAGTTGATGGTTATGTTTGAAAGATTAAGAGCACTGATTTTAGTGTCAGGCAGTTAGATTTAAATCCTAGCTCTGCCACTTATGAGTTGCGAGTTCTTGAGTAACAAATTTACTTTCTCTGAGTTTTAGTTCCCTAAGCCATAAATGATTATAAACATAATAATGCTACCCCCTCAAATTGTTGTGAAGACCAAATGGAAAATTCATTTTGGTAATGTATGTTGAGTGCTTTCTATGTGCCTGTAGCACTTCACACATCATAAACAGTCCATCAATAACATCCCTATACAATTATTGAGAGCCCAACAAAATTTAAGAAGGAAATATCAATGTGCATTCCCAGGGAATTATTAATTTCATAGACTTTCTACCTTTACTCAGTAAATATTTACTCAGTACCTCCTATATAACTAGACACTGGGGATGCAGGCAAGAACAAGGATGGCAAGTTCTCTGCTCATGGATTTTGCGTTCTAGATGGGGAAGAGGGACACATACCATGATGAAGTAATTAAAACAGGGTGATGTGAAAGAGAGTAATTGAGGGATGGGAAGGGGCTGTATGGTTAGCACAGGCCCCTCTGACGAGGTGTGATTTGAACTAGGAAAGAACAAGCAATGCAAATATAGAGGGAGAGGGTGGGTGAACACATTAAGCAAAGGGAAAGCAAGTGCAGAGGAGTCTCTGAGGCAGAAACAAGCCTGATGGAGAAGGCCAGAGAGCCTAGCCTGGAGCCTGACGAGCAAGGGACGGATTGGCCGAATATGAGGTCCAAAGCTAGTTAGAGACAAGGTCATGTAAGGGTTTTGTAGGTTGTGATGAGAGTTTGGATTTTATTCTAAATGCACTGGATAGCCATTGAAAGATTATTGGAGCTGGTGAGTATGGGGGTTGCACAGCCCGATTTCATTGTTTCAAAAAGACAATTCTGACCTCTGGGAAGAAAAAGATGGTAGTAGCTTATATTAGGTTACAGAAAGGTGTCCTAGGGCAGCTGCAGTGAAATGAAGGGAAGTGAATGGGCATGGAATGTATTTTGGTTGTTGGATATGCTGATGAATTTCATAAATGGGATTCAAAAAAAGAAGAATCAGGGATGGCTTGAAAATAGTTTAAGAAAAATATTTTTTAAATATCTTTTTTAGTGATATTGACTCCTCTCTTATTCACCTTGGACCAAATCAATCCAAACCAGACCCAGCCTTTTATTCAAGGTAATGTTCTGGCTTATTCAGATCATGTTCTGGCTCATTTCAAAGCCGAATCCTCCTATGAAGCTTTTTCAAAAACCTCTAAGAGACCGGAAGACTTTGTCACAGATGAAAAAGATGGGAATGCCCTAATTTGGAAAGAGAATGTATGATTTTTGAGCGCATACCTATATGACATAATTAATTAATTATGTCAGTATCATTATCTCAATTTAAATGTGGAAAGAGACACACCAAGTTTAAGTCAACTACACAAGGTTTCATAATTTAGAATTTGAATTCATCTTCTTCACCACCTGCAGCTCATTGGACAAGAAGGCAAGTGCAGATCTTTCAAATTTCCATTCTGATGCATCCTGTTATGGAAATGTCCACCCTTCTTTCAAATGTAGATAAGAGATGTGGCTACGTCCCCAGATTTTGGCTTAGTGATATGAGGAAGCATTTATGGCCTAGATCTCATTCTCTTTTGTCAAATTCTTTGCTATACTACATTTATAACAATGAAGAAGCTGTGGAGAAGATGCTATGGAGAAATGGGGAATAGACTGATAGGAAGAGCTGGAGGTTCTTTTAGGTGAATATCACAGCATAATTCAAGAATGTGTATTTGGGGAGATATATATCCTAGGCCCACACAAACTATGAAATCACTTGGTGAATCATACCGACGCATTACTTATTAATTGGTTGAATTTTTTTTTTTAGTTATTCCAGTTAGAAATAAAAGTGCTAAACTATAGGAAGAGAGGTAAAGAAGAAAACTAAAGGGGGAAAGGAGAAAAGAAGAAAAAAAAAGTATTTTTAGAGAAAATGAAAGATAATATTGCCTGAGTCCCATCCTCCACCGCCTTAAAAATTTGCAGACTTATTCATGAGAAGTTTGTGAGAAACACATTATATACTGGAAGGTTATAGTCTTTTTTTGTGCTGAGGTCCTTACAGTTCCTATCTCATGAAAGAAAGATGAACAATGATGTCTTATTACAAACACCCCATCAGGTGTGGGGCAGTGAGACGAAGGCAGCCTGGCCTTTTGCATTCTCTCCCGTCTTGATCCTTGTTGCCAGCTTTGCTGGTTGAGACTGTCACAACTGCTGAGTGCTCTGTAGAGAACGCTATATGCTACCAGATTAAAGATGCTTGTCTGTCAAGGCCCCAAGGGACATTAATTTAGAGCCATGTGGGCTATTTTCTTCATTAGATAGTTCTATAGGTAACTTGCTGTTGAGCTACAAAAGATTAGAAAAGTGGTTCTCAGTGCATGAGCAGCAATTGTTCAAAGGAGTTCTTGAACTTGAAACTGTGAGGGGCTACTGGCATAGGACTCAATCTCTGTCTACCTGTTCTCACTATTTGTATGGTGAGTTTATCATTAAGGACTTTTTTGGTTATAAGACATAGAACCCCTGACTTAAACTGTTTTAAGCAATGAGGGAGTTTATTGGTTCATATAGTGAAAAATGGAAGGGTTATCTGCAAATGTGGGTTGACCACTTTCTCTAGTCCTTGCTTTACTTGCTTCCCTATTGACTCCCAGATGCCCCTCAATACATGGTCATAAGATGACCGTGCAGCACCTCCAGACCTTGCATCCTTTGGGCTTTAAATCCCTTGAGGAAGAATAAGAACCTCTTTCCCTGAAGTCAGAAAAAGTCTCAGACCACCTTGTTCTGTTTTACTGACTGATTGAGCCACATGTCTGCCCCTGAACTTGTAACAGATGAACTGTTTGTTTTAACTGTGGGTACCATCCTTGCAGTCAGCAAGTGTGGTCTTAGCCAACCTACAGAGGCTAAGAGTGATCAAAGTGTGGATCCTTAAATGATTATTTCCTAAAGTAGAGGGAATGCATCCTGAGTGGCTAAAGAACAACATGTGTTCATTTGAGCAAGACTGAGTGAAAGAAGAATAAGAATTTAAAGAGAGAATAGAGGGAAAGGAGGGGAAAAAGTAAGAATAATAACTTATTTTTGTTCCCATCGTTATCATCAAAAAGATGCCCCCATTCAAATTATATCTTTAATACATTCAATGATGTAGAGAAAAATTACAAGTCTTTCTCATTGTAGCTCTGAGGCCTTACCATTAAAATGGCAATGTTTGTAATCCATGTTTTTGGATTGAATGCTTATTATTTTTTCCAATCAGGCATTTGATATCTGAGCTCTGTTTGAAAGGACAAGCCATCTCATGTAAGAACTTTTGCTACCTATATTTGAACACATACAGTTGAGATTTAATCAACCCAAGCCTTCTATTCATATGCTTATCATCTTGGTCTTTGTATACTAAATCACTACCAGCTTGTAGGCCTCTTTAATTAGCCAAATGCCCTTCCAAAGGATTCAGGGGAACATAGACAGATACTTTTGTAAATAGGGAGACAGGTAATGGGGTGGGGGAGGGTAGCGGCAAATGCATGAAGTAATGGAAAAGAGAAAGTCAGCTAGGTAAGGCAGCCATGAAATGGGCTAGAAAGCATAGTTTTCAGCACAATTACCCAGAATATTTGTCTCCTTAAAATATTGTCCTTGAAACTACTGAGAGTTTTCCCTGATATGCTTGGAAAAGCTTGTCATCTTTATGTTTTGACTGTGCAATAAAAGAATATTGGGCTGCTGTTTCTAGAGTTGGTGTCCATAATACAGTGAATATTGCAAGTGAGATTCATAACCCAGTCCTTCTAATCACCCTCCAGATGCACACACAGAATCCAGAGTCCAGTGCATTGCTGAAGGCTTTCCTTTCCACTGGGCTGACCTCCAGAAAGAGAAGGCACATCCCCGCAGGGCTGGATGCATCCCCAAGGCTGTTCAGGCAGAACAAGTAGCATTTCCATGGAAACATTGCACATGCTCATATGCACATATACTCACCTGGCATCCATCCTTCCAGTGACCAAGCCAAATGAGGTAATTTGTGCCACGGCCACTGGAAGCTGGGCTTGCTTCATTAATGTCATCTCTTGCTAGCAGGATTACAGGGCAAAAGTGTTTGGTTCCTTTAGGGAAAGTGCTTTTCTACTGGGTCCTTGCCAAAGGTCACACTGACAATGCTTTGAGACAAGCTGGGCCATACCCTTCAGATAACTGCTGTGTGTTTTGTGGCCAGAGTTCCTTTTTGTAAATAAAATCTAATATAGCAGAGACCTACTTACCTTGGGAGAGGGGTATGCTATTTACCCAAGGTAGGGAATTGGCAGTATATTATCAGAGGGTATTTTCTGAGCAAATATTTAATCAGAACCTCTCCTATTTGTCTTTTTTGGCCTGAGGATGTTCTATGAAGTGCAATGCTATGCCATTCTTATGTTCGTGATTTACTGAGAGCTTTGCCACAAGCCGTTGTGTATGCAAAATAAAGTTCACCATTTCTAATTATATTGTGTACCTAGTCTATTATCTGACACTCCTCTGTATTGCCAAATAAATTTTTATCTACAATCCCCATTGCCAATATCAAGGTCCTGTGAATTCACATTTTGTTGAATTTAGGATAACATGGATGTAATATAAATGTAGTCACACAGTTTTACACACTCTTGTCATACCATACACATCTATGAGCCCAGCAAATCCAATCTATTTGTGATTTTATATTTTTCAGTAGCACGAACATTAATTTTTGATAAATACTCAGCAATGTTATCACCAATGCTCAAAGGCTTTTAATTAACTTAAATGATATATGCATAGGCATTAAGCAAAAATATTAGTAATATGTTGTTTTAATGTTCTTTTTCTTTGCAGAGGTCACATGAAAGTGAGAATTCAAGTTTTCTCTCTTTTTCTGTATTATGTTCTTATTCTACTTTATAATCTTAATTGAAGAGGTATATCGTCTAGATGTTTTCTCTAAGTTTGCTTATCAAATAGTGAGAAGAATGTTTCATGCAATTTTAGTGGTGGGATGGATCTCAAATATAGTGACAATGGTCACTTAAATGATTTTGTTCTTTGACATAGTGAAGTGATGTCCCAATGTGCAATCTAAGTGGGTGTCAGCACAGCTGTTTGCTAAATTTTGTCCATTATGTCATGTGATGCATACCACAAAGCAATTATGGGAACTATGACAGAATTTGTTTTGAGAGTGAATAAGACAAACAAATCTAGTTAACTTCTCGCCCATTAACATGTGGGAGTGTCTGTGTTCACTAAGCATAAAAGAGAGAAACTGCTCTACCACTTCTAAGAACATCATTTAGTGAGGGAAAATATGGCTTCTGGAGTCAGAAACTCAGATGTTTAAATACCACTACTACTTCTATCCAGTTGTATGAAATTGGCTAAATTCTCTCACCATCTTCATTGTTTTCTTGAGAGAAATAAGTCAAGAGATGTCTATAAAAAGGATTGAAAATCATAGTTGCTCAATCAATATGACTCTTCTTCAACCATGTTATGATCTTGCTATGGCAAAAATTATATCTTTACCCTTGCTATCCCTAGACCTTACGAAATTTCCTGAGACTTAGAAACTATTCCATAAATGTTAACTGAATGAATGAATGAATGTTAAAATTTGACAATCACAGCCAATCACACCAGATATTTATATTAAAAAATGAAACAAGGCGATATCTCATTGTGGTTTTGATTTGCATTTCTCTGATAATTGGAGATGTTAAGCATTTTTTCATATGTTTCTTGGCCATTATCTTTTTTGAAAAGCTTCTGTTCATGTCTTTTGCCCACTTGTTGGGGTTGTTTGATTTTTTTTTCTTGCTGATTTGCTTGAGTTCTTTGTAGATTCTGGTTATTAGCCCTTTATCAGATGTATAGCATGAGAATATTTAAAATGTTCCAAAACAACAGATTCTGGTATGGATGCAGAGAGAAAAGAACACTTACATACTGTTGGTGGGACTGCAAACTAGTACAACCTCTGTGGAAAATAGTATGGGGAGTCCTCAAAGAACTAAAAGTAGACCTAACATTCGATCCAGCAGTTCCACTACTGGGTATTTATCCAATGGAAAAAAAGCGTTTTATCAATAAGACACTTGCACTCAAATGCTTATTGCAGCACAATTCACAATAACACAGATGTGGAATTAACCCAAGTGCTCATCAACTCATAAGTGGATTAATAAAATGTGGTATATGTATACCATGGAATACTACTCAGGCATTAAAAAAAAAACAAATTAACATCTTTTGTAGAACCTGGATGGAACTGGAACTCCTGTAATATTCTGAAATAAAAGAAATAAAGAAAGACATGGACTAGAATATGATGAACAAAACTATTCATAATAGCCTCTCATTTAAAACTACGCCAAATGTTTATCATTGGAAGAATAGATAAATATATTATGGTATTATCACTGTTCACATAATAGAATACTATAGAACAGTAAAAATAAATAAACATACCAATATTAAAAAACAAGAAAGAACGAAAAAGAAAAAAACCGAAGGAAGCCAATAAAAAACACTCTAAAGGCCTAGATCACCTCATTTGATTCAGTTGTGATAATAAAAATAAAACTAAGATTTGAAGAATGTGAGGAACAATTGACAGTGAAGAGTTGGAAACTTGTATTAGAGATGCTAAGCCACGGATGTATGAAGCTGATCTTTAAAAATAGTGGTTTTAGGGGAAATGCATGTTGCTTAAAATTAAATTACCTCTCCTAATGAATAAAAAGCAGAAATTTAGAAATGTCCCATTGTTTAAATATGTCTCCATTATAAAGAAAGGAACGTTAAACGATTTCACTACTATTTGCCTCAGGATCCAACTTCTCTATAAGAAACATCCACAAACACTGAAATGAAAACTTTTGCCTACTCAGCTTTTATCCTTTCTAGAGACACTAATTTCCACTTTGAGAGAAGGTATATTTAAAAGGAACTTTCTTTCTCAGCTTTTATTTTTAAATGTGAGTATGTTTTTGTACTTGTGGATCTGCACATCTCTTGAAAATGATTTAAAACTTGCAAATGTACTCTGATAGTATTGATTTGAACTTGTGTATGTCTCTTTTTTCCTCCCTTTTCTCTCAACTGTCAGGCATTCTTGCATTTCACTCAAAATATATTTACTGCACTTAAGAAAGAACAATAGTTGAATCCTACTATCTGACAAAGGCAGCGTCTTTAAATGCAAAGGAAAGGGAAGGGTATATCCATATCTTTTGACCAAGGCATGTGTGTATCACTTGGAGGTTATTGTCAATATCAACAGAAAATTTTCAAAATAATCAGATGAGCCACTACATAATCGTGAATAAAAACCAAATTTGTTTGGTGTCCAAAGAAGTTGAACTTTTATGTGGTACATTAAATAATAAAACCCTATGTATTTTGCATTTTATTAGTAGACAATTCCTAGCAAACCCTGGAGATGCCTACTATATCATTTGGGTTATTCCTTGTATAAACCACGTATCAATCCAGGAATCAGAAAATTTTACAGAAATAAATAATTAAGATCTAAACCAACAATTCTCATTCTGGCTAAATTTCTATTTCGTGAGATGCCATAAATATTTCCAGAGCAAGAAAGAGTTAGAAACCAGACAAATGTCATGCACAAGTAATTTATTGACACACTTTCCTTATATCCCCAGCTAGATTCTTAACTCTTTAAGGGATAGATAAAAATACTATTCATATCTGCAAGTTCCCAGCATAGTGCTCTGACTCTGGACTTAAGTGCTTAACAAACGAAAATGAATGACATAAACCACAGTACTATTTTCTATCATTCATTAGGTCTTGAACCAATCTTCCCTATTTTGAAGAGAAATTTGGCAGGGGGATTGATATTCTTTGAAGATGTCCAATTGATAGTACTCTGGAGAGGGACTTGTCTTCTGGTCTCTCTACTTCTATATACCCTCAAATCTCTCTTCATTGTGACAGCTTGCCTGGTCATGGCTCACACTGGTGTGGCTGAGATTCAAGTTGTGTTTACACACTGCCAAACAAAAAATTCAGTCTAAGTCCAGATGTGTTAGCCACATGTTTGAGCTTCCCTGTTTTGTCATGATTTTTCTTTTTCATGTACACAAAAGTTTAGACGCTCTGGATCAATACACTTGAAGTCAAAAGCCATGTTTATCCCAATCCAGCAAAGTAAAAAACTCTCCTCTTATCCTTGAGGGCTGCAGAAGAATCCTGCTTGCAAATGGATATAAAATGCTGCAGCATGGAAGTAAAGGCTCAGAGTCCAGACTTTATTATCTCCATTTTTCCATAGTGCTATGTTTCTTATTGTGTAAAGGAATATAATTTACCATGAAAGAGCAATGAGCCCAGACACCACCACAGATCCTAATTTCTTAACCCTTATTGTCTTTTCTCTTTCGGTTACTAATTATAAATCATTTCCAGTTTTCATTGTTGCCAGAAAAAAATACCACCAAGTACACTCTGCCAAGTTTTTATTTTTCATTTTCCTCTGTTTATTTATTGAATTGCCCTAGTTTATAAAGCCCATTCTGAATAGTGGATTGAAGGTGAGCTCAGAACAAAATTTCTTGGAAGTAGTGTATGAAATGCTCTTCCATTTCATTGTTTATCCAACTGAAATAGGGCAGCAGATAAATGCAGTCTGTGAAAAACCAATTCTTGTTGAGCTTAGGATAGTCAAGTTGAGGGCAGTCAAAGGGGTTGGGAGAGTGCTGGACAAGGAAGGAAGGTAGTTGAGGTAGTGAAAAAGAATAAATAAAGGAGATGGACACTGGATGAAACTTCTAAGCAGGAAAGAAGCCTTGCAAGAGATGAACTAAGGAAAGGTAAAGGAACACACTGGGAAAAAAGGAAGAGTAGTAGGGGAAAAATATGCTATGAATAATCAACAACTATGCAAGGGGGAGAAGCGGAGAAAGAGGAGTGAAACAAAATATCCCAAAGGTGGTCCTTTTTGATTATTTTAAGGGAAAAAAAACACAAAATAGATGAAGTTTTATTTTATTCTTGTTAAAATTTTATTATACGATGACGTTTCAAAGCTGGCTTTAGCTAGGAAAATGAAATTGTCATAGTCGTGTTCCCTATTACACAAGTCATTCTGAGCTTTCAGGTGGGAGACAGAGAACAGGGCTAGGACAGCACACACAATGGGAGCACATCAGGCCAAGCCAGAGGTCCCCGGGAAAAAAGGACCCTCAAGTGCTACAGGGAGAAATTTCTTTTCTAACTCTCTCCCTTCAAAGTCCCAAATCTCAGCATCCTCCCAGATACTGCTCTCTGATTTGTCTACCCCAAATCAGCAAAAGCTAATAAGTTCTTTGCCATGCAAGATTACATGGGTGGAGTTTTCAAATAAAAACAATAACTCTTTGCACATGTAAACAGATATTTTTTATAAAATCTCCAAGTATTTATGACCCTATTGTGTTTTCTTCTTTGAGTGCGTGTGTGGCTGTGTCCGGGGCTACAGCAATCTGACTGCTGTAAACAGCTTCATTTCTTTAACTGGTTCTTAACTCCACATATTCTACAGTTTTAAAGTTTAATGAAGAATATTTTTTTTTGTATTTTTGCATTTTCTTTTTGTGTTTTCAAATCTCTCCTGGCCAGAAACATTTTCCCAACTATAATTTACTTTTATAAATATGGTTGGTGGTAAAATCAGTCTCTAAAATGTTTTCAAAGTTATTTACGTTTTAATGAATTTAAAATGCTTAAATGCTAAGGATATATATTTAGATATGGTTTTTCCCAAATGACTTCATGCAAATGAACTTTATAAGGTCTGAGACAAAAACCACACACTGCATAATTTCCTAAAGACTGGATGGGTCTAAGACAAGAATGTGATACCGTTGTATGACTCTGGAGCGACTCAGAAGGCCTCAGAGCCCACAAATCACTGTTACGAGTAAGAAGCAATGATTTCCTTGGTTCTCTGAGGATATGGGAGTGGTCAGTCTTCTATTCAAACTGAACAAATTTCAATGGATACAGATTTACAGCTTTCGAGGGCCTTTCTCCATCCAAATTGCTCAGGTACTTCTCATTTTTACACATCGGTGGACAATGCTGAGTGATTACATTATTCTTTCTAGATGAGAAGAGTGTCTTCAACCAGACATAGGAAAATAATTTCAAATTGGTTTCTTTTATGTCTAGTGAGCAGACCATGTTTGGTGGTAAGAAAGTCCATTCCCAAAGGCTATGTTATAGTTCCTGAGTGAATAGATCTTTTTCTCCAAATCATATCTTGCATGTATAAGTCCCCTTGTTCCAGAATTATATTTCTATAGTTCCTTAGTGAGTAGGTATTGTCTCCAAATCATAGCTTATATTATCTGCAACCTAATGAATTAAGTCATCTCAACATTTATGGGACTGTTATACAGCAACGAAGCTAGGACACTTAGAAAATACTCCAAAGATGGTTTGTGTGAATTTGATTAATATCTGCTGTGTTAACAAAGTCTTAAGGCAGATAATGTCTTTTTTTTTTTTTCCTTTAAGGTTTAGCTATATCAGACCTAGTATCATGAATACACTTACTTAAAATAAAAACATAATTGAAGGTAACATTTTGGGTTGACAATGCTTTTCACAGAGGTAAAGGAAAGAGTGTAGTAATCAAAGCAGAATGGCTTCTGTTCTTCAAGTTCCACCTCAGTAAATAATTATTTTCATCTCCAACTTTCTTCCACATCATCATGTTTTCCATGTGGCATAGCTTTGCCTATTGTTGGAATGTCATCGCAGTTGAAAAACAGACTTTTCTTGCCATTTCTTTCCATATGCATTGTCAGAAGCATGAGTTAAGTTCACAATATATGCAGAGGATAAACTGTATTTCTGAGGAAAAAATGCTCTGGCTGTGGCCCATGACTGGAGGAGGTGTTGTGAGCCACTTTCCCAAAGCTCCTATTAAGACACAGATCCCTTGCCAAATGAGAAAGCAGCTCACTCTACCCTTGGTTATATCTATCTACAAGGGGTTGGAGGAGACATTATCAAATGCTAATAATTTACTACTGTTTTCCTATTATTGATTTTTCCATGAGAATTATTTGTGCAAATTTTTTTGATAATTTTTAAAAGCAAATGAGCTATTTGGCTTCTCTCAATTAGAAAGTCTCAGGAAAAGTCTGTCTTTCCTCTGAATGCCTATCATTTATATTACCTCTTGTGTATCTTTTATCACTCTACGATTATTGATTTAGGAGTCTTTCACATCCACTTGACATAACTTTATGCAGGCAGGGAGCATCTCCTCCATGTCTCCCATGGAGACCATCATTCTTGGCCCAGAGCTGTACCCAGAGCACCCAATTACATCTGAGAACACGAGCGCTGTGAAGATGGAGTGGTGGGAGAGAATCTGTGAGCTTCTTGTGGCTTAATTGGAGGTTGAGATTTGCTGATGTAAAATGACATGTTTTAAACATATGCTAAAGTTTGGAGATAACATTTACTCATTTATCATTCATTCATGTATTTAATAAATATTTACAGAGCACCCACGCAACTTTCTAAGGCATGGGAACACAGAATAAGATGGACATAGTCTTCACACAAATGGAGATTTCTTGTAAAGAAGATGGCAGAAAATGACGAACATACGTAAAAAGGAACTAACAAATAATAATAATAAATATTGAAGGGATAGAAGGAGAGTGACTGGGTCTTTCCTGCAGACAGGAGATCAGAAACATTTCCTCGATAAGGTGACATTTAAGCTAAGCTCTAGAAAATGAAAGGGAACCAGCTGTGCAAAGATCAGGACAAGGGCATTCTTGAGAATATAAGTGATAATACCTATTTAAACACCACATCATAATTACCATCATTTATATTTTGATATATATCCTTTATTTGAGTGCATGTTTGTGTGTGTGTGTGTATAAATGGATTTTATTATAGAATATATTTGCTTTATTAACTCAGCAATATACTATGAATACTTTACCAGCTCATTAAATTTATTTCCACAACAGACTCTTTAATGACGGCATAGAATTGCACTGAATGCAAATAGTATTATTTTATCAACCTCCCCTAATTATTCTCACATTTATTTTGATTCCAATATTTTGATACTTTGATTTTTATTTTTGCCTGATGATAGCCCCTGAGAGAGCATATAGTAAAATAATGAACAGTACAGACTCTGAGTTTTGACCTGACTCTACCATTTACTAGTTGCGTAACCTTAGGTGAGTTGCTCAGCCTATCTGTGCTTCAGTTTTGTTACCTCTGAAATGGGCATAATAATAGTACCTACCTCATAAACTTGTTGCTAGAATTCTTCATTGAATTAGTACTTACATTGTGTGAAGAGGAATGTTTGTTACCACCTAAGCATATCCATAAATGTGAGCTAAAATTTTTAGGTTCTAGAGAACTGGGTAGAGAATGAAACATACTTTGCCAACCAAATATTGCCAGTATCCTAATTATGGAAGAAGTTTATGATTTATTTTTAAAGATTTATAAGAAAATTTAGAGAAAATTAAAATTGTGTGGATTAAAAAATAGCCCACTATACACCCTAGGAACTGACTCAAAAATAAAAAATCTTTGAAGACCTGTGAAGTTTGTGGTTGTAATCTCTGAGAAGGTCAGGAAAATTGCAAACTTGTTCCTGGGCCTAATATTTGCATATTGATAAAATGCTTGCCTTTTGCTTACTGAGGTCTCAATGCTAAGCAAGAATGCAGTATTTCCGTTTTTAGCTTTCTGTCTTCTAGTAAGCAACTATTATTGGGTGAAAAGGTCTGCAGAAAGGCTAGTGAGTTCAAGAAATGAGAAAAGTGCACATAGATGAAATATGATTGGGATAAAAAAAATTGACGGTGTTGTGACCTTATCAACTCTAAGCCATCACATTGCCCCTGGCGTGAGTGTTCTTATTCTGGAGTTCCCGTAATGGGTGTCACCGAGTCTGTCATCCACCTGACATTGTTGATATTCTATAATCAGAAGGTCCCTTGATGAGCATAGAGTTAAATTAAGTAAATGGCTTCCAGCCTCAAGTTATGATGATGGTCTGATGGATTCATTGAATTTATTTAGTTTGCTTTACTCAGGGTTTACATAAAGCTTGCAAAAGTCTGTGATTATCCTTAAAACCCCTGAAGCCAAATTCACACTTTGCATGTGTATATATTGGGAGTTTTTCTAAGTATAAGGTAAATGTCCTTAGTATATTTAGAAAAGGTATCTTGAAACAAAAGCAAGTTAGGGACCATTCATGTAGCCTACTTAAATGCTCCAGAACCAGGGACCAGCCTTGTATGATTTTTGGTTTGGGAACTGTCCTCACAGTGGCACCCCAGTGGCTTGTTCCTCTGTCTTCTACTGCAAGTAAAGAATCACTGGGCTCTTGTATTGTCTGTGACTCCCATCCTTCACCCCTGACCCAGTGCACTCCCAAAGAGACGGGGTTCCACACATTTGTTGTCAGAACTCCCTAGTTTTACTCACCTACCCACCTACCCACCTCCTTTCCTTTCTTCCCTCCTTCCTTCTTTCCTTCCTTTTTCTTTCTTTTTCTTCCTCTGACGACAATGCAGAGTTCACTTAGATTGAGATCTTATAAAGATTTTGGCAACACATAATATTTGTTGAGCCCTGGTTTTATTTCTTACCTATAAAACGGTCCACACCACCGCCACCACCATCATTCCCCTGGCTGAATTGATTTCTTCCTCCTTTGGGCCATCAACATACCTTGTAGTTCTATTATAAAACATCCCATTTGAAATTTCTCAGCAATGTATGTCTCTTCATATGACTGTGAGCTCTCTGAGAAAGTTTGTGTGTCTTTATCCCTTCGTCGTCAGCATATAAACTCATGCCTGAACACACATATATTATCTAGGTTGCCTTGTAAAAGTATTACTCTAAGTTCGCCCTTGAAAATATTTTATGGAACATTATAAGGCCTCCTCTTTGTAAAGGTAAACTAAAGAAACCATTTTTTTAGCCTTAGTGACTTAGGTAAAGAATGGTGTATCCATTTTTGTGCTGACTGCCCAGAGCTGTATTTACGACATCCCTGCCATTAACCGCAGAAATCATAGCATATATTTTGTGTACTAACCTCAATATTTGCTTTATTTTATCTTTCTTATAGTAATTTTCCATTTGCCTTGATTTCCTTGCCTCTTTTAATAAATATTATTGGCCTGCATAGTTAAGCCATCTTAAATCAGTTTGGTACAAGTTATGGTATAAAAATAAACACACATATATACCTGTCTATAGACACATAATAATAACTAGTCTTAACCATTTCTACACAGATAACAATCTTGTGGCTATCTAATAGAATCTAGTCTCCACTGGGAAAAGAAAGATACTGTTTTTTAAAAGCTGACTATACTCTCACATTTCATCCTGTGCTTTTACTTAACTTGTAGGTCAGCCTGAGTTCCCAGTCCTTCCTTTCTCTGGGACAACTCATTGTGTTGCTATTTAAGCCCTGACAAAGTCGTTATGCAAATAGTATGTGTACAATAGAAATAAACTGTGTAATGGCATTTTATAATGTCAGAATATATAGTGCTATAAATCCATTACTAAACATTTCAGTGATCTACATCCTTACTATACAAATTTGTGGTCCTCAAACCAGCAGTCTCAACCCCACCCAGACTCACTGAATCGGAATCTGCATTTTGAGAGATCCCCAGAGAATTTGTACGCACATAAAAATTTTGAAAAACTCTGATCTGCCTGATCTTATGGATGATAAATTTTATTTTACACGTTGAAAATACAAACTTTATAATTGTTGAAGGATGGAAGTTTAATGTGAAAAATAAAAATTAACTTGAATTTAAATTTGTATTTGAGTCCTGACTCCACTTCCTGTTTTCATTGATTTGAGACTCAATTAGTATTTACCTCCCACTCATTGTCAGGCATGTGTGTGGGTGATGTGTGTATGAAGATGAGTGAGACAGAGCCTCTTGTCCTATGGAGCTTTGTAATCCTGAGCAAATCTGTGAAAAGATGATGGATCAAACACACAACCAATTTTATGCTCCCCCCAACTCTACTAAATTTGCTGTAAAGGATTTTTTTTTTTCCTAAAGACAAATATACGAGGATGGGGAGAACAAGAGAGAATAGCACAGCAAAAACAATTTTGAAAGCTGTAAGGCAGATGGATGAGTAGAACTGACTTAGCAGATGTGAAAATGCTGAAGCCTAAGCTGGTAATGGGGAAAACCGAGAGCCAAACTAATTCATCCCACGAATCTCCAAACAATTCAAGAATTGGCAGCACCATATACCACTGGAAATAGGGGGATGATTGAGGTTGAGCTGGGGAGCAAATAAAATAAGAAAAATTGAATGATGCTTAAGAATCAGTTAGATCCTTAGATTCCCTCTCCTTTCCATGCCTCTGGGTGACTTGCCCTGGCCAAACTAAGCAAAAGAATTTAGGTTCATTCTCTGGAGGAAGAAAAATGGTGTCTCTGCACTGGGGGACACCAGATATAGTTGAAAGTGGGACACACGATACATGCATATTAAATACTAAGACCCCTCCCCCCCCCAATCTCAGCCTTAATTTTTCCACTGAGACTCCAGAATGTTGGCAGCCAGGTTTTACCCTCCCTGCAGAATATTGTAAGACCCTTTCTTAAGGAATATAATTAACTCAAAAAAGATATCATAAAACAAATATCCATAAGTCCATATGGATCTAATAAATAAATATAAATAAATTCTTCCGTATGAGATAGAAATCTCCCATGAAGAATAATTCCAAATAATTATATACATACTGCATCTTCAAGGAGATGGAATGTAACTCCCTTCTCCTATGTGTGGGCTGCACATAGTGACTTCCTTCCAGTGGGTACAGGATGGAAGCAAAGAAGAATAAAAGAGTAATTTTACAGTGGAGAAACCTGAGAAACACTACCTCAACCAGACGATCAAGGTTAGAGTCAACACTGGCAAGTCATGTTGATAGTATTTACCCTTCTCAATAGAAATAATAAAAATGATACTTTACTTCTGTGGTTTCTTACTAAAAACACATAACCCTAGTCTAATCACGAGAAAAACATTAGGCAAATTTCAGCGGAGAGTCATTCCAGAAAATACCTGACCAACATGCTTCAAAATTATCAAAGTCATCAAAAACAAGGAAAGACTGAGAAACTGTCACAGCCAAGAGGAACCAGCCTAAGGAGACGATGACTAATATGGATGGGATCTTAGAACAGAAAAGGGACATTAGGTAAAAACTAATAAAATATAAATAACATATGAACTTTAGGTAAGAATGTACCAATATCATTAATTGTGACAAATGTACCATATTAATTTAAAATGCTAATAATATGGGAAATTAGTGTAGAATTTATGGGGAACTCTATACTGTCTTTGCAGTTTTTCTGTAAATCTAAAACTGTTCTAAAATAAATCTTATTTTTAAAATAATAAAGAGAGAAAGTAGAAGGAAAAAGGAATGAGGTGTTTTCTAATAAATGGCACAAGCAGGTCACCCCGCAGTTCAAGAAGTCAATCCCCGTTCAAGGAGTTGCACCTACACACTGAGAATTTCCAATCGCCATTTTAAAAATCATTTATTCAAGTTGCACTTATTTTAACTTACCAGTATTTTCGATGTCACCTTTCTATGATAGTGTATATAAGTCTGATGTTTTGATTATCCCTTGCTGCATAAAAAGACTACTCAAATCTTAATGGTTTTAAACAACTCTTTTGTTATATCTGAAGATTCAGGAATTTGGACAGGACTTGACTAGGTGAATCTTTTGTACACTATGGTGTTGATAGAGGCTGTTCTGTGGTATTCATCCCACAGTGGGCTGGTTCTAGAGGATCCAGATGGGCTTTTCTCACTTGTCTGGCTGGCACCTTGACAGGGATGGCTAGAAGGCTGGACTCAGCTGGAAGTGTTGGCCAGATTGCCTGTGTGTGGCCTCTTAACTAGGGTGGCCATATTTCAGAGAAATAGTACAGTAATAAGTATGGTAGTCAAACTTTTAACATGGCTCCTAGAGAATCTTCCAAGAATCAACTTACATTTTATTTCCCATTTTAAATATGAATTGTATATGAAGATTTCCAGAGACCTAAGGAATGCCTCTAACATGAAAGAGAAAACCAAAATAAATGAACAATAAAGGCAACTTGAAGAAAAGGGAGGATTTGAGCAGAAGAAAACTTTAAATATTATTAATATTCTTAGACATGAGAAGATATTGTACACATAAAGTGAGAAGTCTTGGAAAGTAAAAACATGATGATAGAAATAAAACCTCAACAGATGTATCGATAATATTAAAAACTGAGAAAAATCTCTCAGGAAGTGGAGGATGGAATATAGAAGAAAAAAATTACATTACATTATAGGACCAGTCCAAGAAGTTTATCATCCAATTAATAATAATTACAGAAAAAAAAAAAGTAGAGGAAAAGGAAGGGAGGAAATTAACAGTGAAATAGTTCAACAAACCTTTCCTGAACTGGATATGACTTTCTAGGTTGAAAAGGTTGAAAGTACAATGGGAGAAAGTAGCCCAACCCAAAGACATTTCAGCATAAAATTTCAGAATATTGGGATAAGGAGAAGAACCACGACACATCCAAGTAGAAAAAAGAACATAAAAAACAAATCATATTGAAAGGATCAGAAATCATTATAAACTTTTCAATAACAACACTGGGATTTAGAATTAAATGCGAAAATACCTTCAAAATTCTGGAGGAAAATGATTTCCATCTAGCGTTCGCATTCCCTACTCAACAAAGTTGAAGGTTTTATTTTACTCTCACATTTAATAAACACAAAATTCATAAAATAACTTATGTCTTACACATCTTAATCAAGAACTTACTGGAGAATGTTTTCTACCAAAGTAATTAAATAAACAAAAAAAGAAGACTGAACAAAGGACAGAGGCAAAGAGAGATCCCAGAA
>RJWJ010009770.1:0-49020 GCA_004363605.1 Indri indri | reverse complement strand
CTCTGGGAGGCCGAGGTGGGCGGATCGTTCTGAGCTCAGGAGTTCGAGACCAGCCTGAGCAAGAGCGAGACCCCATCTCTACCAAAAATAGAAAGAAAATTAACTGGACAGCTAAAAATATATATATAGAAAAAATCAGCCGGGCATGGTGGCGCATGCCTGTAGTCCCAGCTACTCGGGAGGCTGAGACAGTAGGATTACTCGAGCCCAGGAGTTTGAGGTTGCTGTGAGCTAGGCTGACGCCACGGCACTCACCCCAGGCAAGAGAGTGAGACTCTGTCTCAAAAAAAAATAAATAAATAAATAAATAAAAAGTTATGCACACAGACCATACACTCATAGCACCTTTGCAGTTGAGAGAAATGCAAACGAACATAAAGATGCTGTATTAAATCATAACTGCATAAAATTAAGTATAGTATGTATTATACTGTTACATATATAGTTTTGTGGGTTTTTTTTTTTTTTTTTTTTGAGACAGGGTCTGGCTCTGTTGCCTGGGCTAGAGGGCAATGGTTCATCATAGCTCACTGCAACCTCACATTTCTGGGCTCAAGCTATCCTCCTGCCTCAGCCTCCCAAGTAGCTTGAGATTATAGGCATGTACCACCATGCCTCGCTGATTTTTCGATTTTTTTTAGAGATGGTGTTTTTGTTTTTTTTTTTTGGATACGGGTTTTGTTCTGTTGCCTAGGCTGGAGTACAGTGGTGCGATTATAGCTCACTGTAGCCTCAAACTCCTGGGTTCAAGTGATCCTCCTGCTTCAGCTTCCTGAGTAGCTAGGACTATAGAAATAAGCCACCACGCCCAGCTAATTTTTTAATTATTTTGTAGACTCAGGGTCTCACTATGTTGCCCCGGCTGGTCTTGAACTCCTGGCCTCAAGTGATCCTCCCACCACAGCCTCCCAAAGTGCTGGGATAACAGGCATGAGCCACCATGCCGAGTCCCTGTGCTAATTTTGTAGCCACTTCCTGTTGCTATTGCAGTGAGCTCCAGTGTTGCGTTGCTTGAAATGTCTTGTGGCTCTAATCATCTCCGCATGAGTAATTGTCTCTCCAGTAAATTGTGTATTGCAGTAAAAAGTGATCTCTCTTTTTTTTTTTTTTTTTTGGGACAGAGTCTCACTCTCTTGCCTGGGGCGAGTGCCGTGGTGTCAGCCTAGCTCACAGCAACCTCAAACTCCTGGGCTCGAGCAATCCTACTGTCTCAGCCTACCGAGCAGCTGGGACTACAGGCATGCGCCACCATGCCCGGCTAATTTTTTTTTTCTATATATATTTTTAGCTGTCCAATTAATTTCTTTCTATTTTTGGTAGAGACAGGGTCTCGTTCTTGCTCAGGCTGGTCTCAAACTCCTGAGCTCAGGACGATCTGCTCACCTCAGCCTCCCAGAGTGCTAGGATTACAGGCGTGAGCCACCACGCCCGGCCAAAAAGTGATCTCTTGCAATTCTCTTAATTATTATTCATCGTGTTTATTACATTATTGTAAACCTTGAATATTGCCATGGGATTCATATGAAGTGCCACTAATGATGCTGGAAGTGCTCCCCCAAAACAGAAAAGCCACGACATTACAAGAAAAATTGTAATTGCTTGATATGTGTAGTGGATTGAGGTCTCACCATTTCAAGATAAATGAATCCAGTGTAAGGACCATTGTAAAAAAAAGAAAAGGAAATTCATGAAGCTGTTGATGCCGGCAGGTACAAAAACCTTGCACTTTTTGTGAGATACCTTTTAATCTCATATTGAACATGCAGCTTTTATGTGGGTGCTGGGTTGCTATAAGAAGGGCATACCTATAGCCTTTAAAAAGATTTAAGAAAAAGCAAAGTCATTGTATGACAACTTAAAGCAAAAGGAAGGTTGAGGAATTAAAGCTGGAGAACTTAATGCCAGCAAAGGATGGTTTGATAATTTTAGAAAAAGGTTTGGCTTAAAAAATTTCAAGGTAACAGAAGCAGCAGCTTCTACTGACCAAGAGGCAGCAGACAAGTTCCCAGATACCATTAAGAAAACAGTTGAGGAGAAAGAATGTCTACCTGAACAGGTTTTTTTAATGCAGACAAAGTGCCCTATTCTGGAACAAAGTGTCACAAAGGACATTTATTAGTAAGGAAGAAAAGCAAGCACCAGGATTTAAGGCAGGAAGGGATAGGCTAGCTGCCATTTTGTGCAAATGCACTTGGGTTTATGATCAGGACTGCCCTTATCTATAAAGCTGTTAATCCCCAAGCCTTGAAGGGAAAAGATAAACACCAGCTGCCAGTCTTGTGGTTGTACAACAAGAAGGCCTCGACAATGAGAACCCTTTTTCTGGGTTGGTTCCATTGACACTTTGTTCTTGAAGTCAGGAAGTACCTTGCCTTTTAAAGTTCTTTTGATATTTGGCCTTCCAGAACCCCATGAGTTCAACACCAAAGGTGTCAAAGTGGTCTACCTGCCCCGAAACACAACATCTCTAATTCAGCCTCTAGATCAGAGGTTCATAAGGACCATTAAAATTAAGGCTCGGCTGGGCGCAGTGGCTCACGCCTGTAATCCTAGCACTCTGGGAGGCCGAGGCGGGTGGATTGTTTGAGCTCAGGAGTTCGAGGCCAGCCTGAGCAAGAGCGAGACCCTGTCTCTACTAAAAAAATAGAAAGAAATTGGCTGGACAACTAAAAATATATAGAAAAAAAAAAATTAGCCGGGCATGGTGGCGCATGCCTGTGGTCCCAGCTGCTCGGGAGGCTGAGGCAGGAGGATCACTTGAGCCCAGGAGTTTGAGGTTGCTGTGAGCTAGGCTGACGCCACGGCACTCTAGCCCGGGCAACATAGTGAGACCCTGTCTCTAAAAAAAAATACAAAAATTAGCTGAGTGTGCTGGCATATACCTGTAGTCTCAGCTATTTGGGAGGCCAAGAAGGATTGCTTAAGCCCAGGAATTTGAAGTTGCAATGAGTTGTGATGATGCCACTGCAGGTATCATAGACTGAGACCCAGGTAATAGACTGAGACCCTGTCTCAAAAATAAATAAACAAACAGACAAACTTCAGAGAATAAGAAAAGCCAAAAACAGTCAAGAAGACAGTCCCGTTCTAGAGAGCTAATTGGGCCTTGGTTAAGGAGTTGAAACCTGAACCTTTCTCTTAGTCTCTCTTAGTTGAAAGGAAAAAATCATTTTTTTTTTTTTTTTTTTTTGAGACAGAGTCTCACTCTGTTGCCCAGGCTAGAGTGCCATGGCATCAGCCTAGCTCACAGCAACCTCAGACTCCTGGGCTCAAGCGATCCTCCTGCCTCAGCCTCCCGAGCAGCTGGGACTACAGGCATGCGCCACCATGCCCGGCTAATTTTTTTTTTCTGTATATTTTTAGTTGTCCAGCCAATTTCTTTCTATTTTTTTAGTAGAGACAGGGTCTCGCTCTTGCTCAGGCTGGTCTCAAACTCCTGAGCTCAAACGATCCACCCACCTCAGCCTCCCAGAGTGCTAGGGTTACAGGCGTGAGCCACCGTGCCTGGCCCCTAACCTGCAATCTTGATGCTTTAAAATCCAGAACTCTTTGTGTGCCGATGTGATGCTCAAAGGAAATGCTCGTTGGAACATTTTAGCTTTCCAGTTTTCAGATGAGGGATGTTCAGCTAGTAAGTAAGTATGTATGATGCAAATATTCCAAAATCTGAAAAAATCTAAAATCTGAATATTTCTAGTCCCAGGCATTTCAGGTAAGGGATACTTAACCTGTATTTACTTGTTTAACAAAAACTTTGTAAGACCTAATTTGTGTCTTATGAAAGGCAACATCTTTCTTCCTGCCAATTGTGAGATAAGCAAAAACAGGTGGCTTTAGGGACTTTTGACCCAGCTAGGCCACAAATTGCCCTTCCAAAAGTGAGAATCATTGTTAAAGTGTTTAAACTAGCCTTTCATATCTTCCAAAGTAAGTTTTAAAATTTTCATTTCTTAATTTTCCACGGCAGGAACCTTCAGCCTGTGGTGTCATCCCAAGTTTGAGGACCGCTGTCAGTCCGTGGTAGAGTTTATTAAGAGAGCCATTATGCACTCCAAGAATGGGAAGTTTCTCTATTTCTTAAGATCCAGGGTTCCAGGTAAGTCTGTAGTTATAGTAATTATTTAACTTGGGTATGATCCAGTATAGTATCAAAATGCGCCCCCCTCAAAAGGCCACGTTTACTTAAAGCTCTTTTCTCTGGCTGTTATAGCAACTACTCTTCCTACAGAATCTGGTGGTTAATCCCCTGCCTTTGAACATTAATCCCTTAACACACTGAGGAGGAATCTTTGCTTCTCTGGCCACATGAATGAGAAAACTGCTCCTACCTCTGGTATCCAGGCATCATGTGAACATTTGACATTCAGAGGTGTTTCCTTGTCCCTGATCCAGGCATCTCGATACTTAAATGTGAAACAGAGAAGTGAGAGCTCTTAGGTCATTTCCACAGGAACATGGAAGGTAAGATAGTGTTCATCAGAAAGGCAGTGGAGAGTGTCAAGGTGCCTGAATTCAGTTGCACTCTGTTAGGAAGTATCTGCTGTGGGTTTTACCCATGTTGTACTAAACTTGCTATCAAAGAGTATACTTTTTATTGTATCTTGCTATTCCTAACATTGTTGAATACAAAGACTTCTCTCCATTTGGGAGCACTGAGCAGTTCCCATCCTTGTTGGTGTGGTTATGTAGTCCTCCTGCCCACTAAGTTAGGGAGGTATCTGTATAATTTCTATTGGAGGGGTAGAAGGGATGGTTTGGAGGAATCTGCTTTTATAGTGTCGGATAAAGCAAAATGACAGGCACATTCATGTGAGGAATTTGTAAGATACAAACAGAACTTAAAACGAGAACTTCATGCTTTCCCATTGAATCAAATTAAGATTCATAAGCAAGGTGCCAAGAAATTGCTTTAAAATGTAGGCGTTGCAGGAGAGCCTCAGGCAGAACATCAGGAACAGGATTGAGCCAGGTGACAGGGGTGGTTTATAATCTTGGTGATTTAAATAAGGCATGACAGGGTGTGAACTGTATTAATTCTCACTTCATTTAGTATTTGCCTCAGTGCTGTCAACACAGTTGGGTCTTGTGCAGTTGACTTGGTTAAGGGGAAAAGTTAGAATCGTTCTTTATAGGAGTTGATTCTGCTTAGCAATTTTTAAAGTTTGTAGCTTTTGGGGCAGGGTATTTATTTAACAAACATTTATTTTGTAACTCAGTGTCAAACGTTTATTTTGTAACTCAGCATGCTTTTAGAACTCATAGCCTCAAAGAGGGGGCAGGTAGGAAGACAAAGGCAAGAGCACATATTCAAGTCAGTGCAAAGCATGGCCATCACCAAAAGGGATGGGGTAGTCAGCTCTGCTGTGGGCGAAACCGGGAAATCTCAGAGAGGATTCTGGACTCTGGAGCATTTCTCTATTTGTAGAGTATTAAACGGCTTCATGGAATCTTGGACTCCTCAGGTTCAGCTTGTTTCATTCCACAAATGTGCCCTGTCTACAGAAATTTTAGCTAAGATTCTTAACATTGTAGTAAAGGCTAGAGCTTGTACTATTTGTTCTATTTATTGAGTGCCTATTATGTGCCAGGTACTTCGGTCAGGTTCTTTATTTAAATATCTCTGATTTACCATGACAGCATAAGATAAAAATAAATATAAATTTCTCTAATTTTTTATAGCAATCTCCAAGTTAGACAAAATAGATCAGTCTATTTAAAGAAATAGATAAGACTGTTTTCGTTTTGCCAGTGAGAAAACTGGGCTGAAGCTCAAAAGTTAAATTACTTACCCTAAAGGTAACATAGCCGATTGTTGCTGAAGCCAGAATTCAAACCCCTGCCCAACTAACTACAAAGTTTCTTTATTTACCACCACTCTTTCATGGGAAAAGTTACAGTAATCAAATTGAAAATTGAGTTTGTTAGCATTCGTAGATACTACATAAAGAAGGTAGAACCATGTTTATTAGTGGAGGGTTATCTTTCTAGGACCTATGATGAATGCTACAGGTAGGATGTCTATTTGCACTTAAAATTATAATCAAGTTGTGTCCGGGCACAGTGGCTCACGCCTGTTATCCTAGCACTTTGGGAGGCCAAAACAGGAGGATCTCTTGAGTCCAGGAGTTCAAGACCAGCCTGGACAACATAGTGAGACCCCGTCTCTACAAAAATAAAAAAATTAGCCAGGCGTGGTGGCACATACCTGTAGTCCTAGCTACTTGGGAGGCTGAGGCAGGAGGATCACTTGAACCCAGGAGTTCAAGGCTGCAGTGAGCTATGATGGAGCCACTGCACTGCAGCCTGGGTGACAGAGCGAGACCCTGTCTCTAAAAAAAAATTATGATCAGGCCGAGAAGGCAAAGCAGAGATATTCACCCTTCAACCATAGGTGACCTACCTCTCTTTGAAGGATTGGGACAGAGAAGACAAAGCCAGTGATCTCCTTTACCATTGTTTGCTGCCCTCTTTTGCCTATCATGAAGGTGTAGGCATTGTGTGAGCTTAACTTTATTAGGGGAGAGGATTGGGGTAAGAAGTAGTCATTAGCATTTAGGTTGAACTCTTGTCAGTCTGCAGCAGGGATTTTAACTCAGTAGATTCTAAAATGAGCCTGTGTGTTCAGACTTGGGAGTGATGGTAACTGAACGCCTATAAGGAGCCAGGTGTTACTTCATTTAACCCTTACAAAATCCTCTGAGGGGATATTACAGTCCTCTTTTTTTTTTTTTTTTTTTAAAGCAGCTTAAGAAACTAAGGTACGGTGAGTTGCAGAGCCGGATGCAATCGATCTCAGGTTTTTCTGGCTCAAATCTCAGAGCTGGCTGCGCTAGGAGGGCGTTGAGCCTGGCGTCACGGGGATGCCAGGGATCATAGAATTGCATAGCTAGCACTAATGGGAAAGTTCTGGATGGTGACAAATAAGGAGCAGAAGGAAGTTAATTAGAATAAATCGAATAATTAGCATCTCGGAGAGGGACCCTTGGTAAAAATGATGGTCTCTGAGCTTGGTTCCATCTTATCCCTTTTTATTGTAATATTGGAGCATGGTCCCAACAGATCTGAGGTCACTGGTCACATCTCAGTTGGCCCCCATCCATTTCACAGCTATAAACTGAACCCCTAATGCTAGACAGCAGTCTCTTGAAAGAGAGTGTGACTGGTTTTGCCCAAAACCTCTGATCCTATTAGAGCAGACTGAAAGTGAACTTGTCCTTTTTAGTTGGGAGAATCTTCATCATCTGTGACGTACATGAAGAAAAAAATGCCTTTTAAAAAAAAAAATCACACTTTGAATTGGATAACTCTTTAAGGAAATTGGTTACTTCCTCTTTTATAACCGTCAGTAAGCTTACGATTACTTATTCAGTGACATGTCTTCCCTGTATATCAACGTTTCTCAACTTGGCAGTATTGACATTTTAGGCTGCACAATTTTTTGTTATGGGGTCTGTCCTGTACATTGGAGGAAGTTTAGCAGTAGCCCTGGCTTCTGCCCCACTACATGCCAGGAGTACTCCCCCACCAAGTTGTGGCAGTCAAAATTATGTCTCCATATGCCCCTGGGGGTCAAAATTGTGCCCAGTTGTAAACCACTGCTGTATACTATGGGGGTTAAAAAGTATGGTTTCTGGGGTCAGAGTGCCACCCCTGGTCCTGTTGGTTACTAGCTGTGTGATCTTAGGCATGTTACTGATTACTGAACCTCTCCTGCCTCAGTTTTCTCATCAGTAAAATGGGGGTGATAATAGTACCTAATCTTATAGAGTTGTTTTGAGAAATGCAAGAAATAATTCATTTAAAATATTTAAGACAGTGCCTGGCACAGAGTAAGGACTCAACAGGTGTTACTTTTTCTCAGTGGTCTGTTAAGATGTAGGTGCATAGGAAGTGTTTAATGTGGTATCTGTGGTGGTCTCCTAGCCCTATAAAGGAGGTACTCAGGATACATTTGTAGAATCACACTCTGGGTGGCCCCTGGGATATCCTTTGTTGTTATTTTATCTTCCCTATCCAATTGCCAGGTCCTCCAGGACAAGAACTGTCTTTGCCTTGCTCTGTATTATTTTGTTTATTAGAACATTCACGTATTTGCTGATGAGATATCACACATATTCAGAATAGATTCTTTCATGAATTCTTGTGAAAGAATTTAGGACTCCTTTCCTGGGGATTTATGACCAGAGTTTCTGGGCATCTTCCTAGTTAGTGGTTTGTCCTTGTTTCTGGGGTACAGAGTCATGTCATTGATTGGGCTCCCTTCCTTTCTCTGGCTGTCCTTTCTCAAGCAACTCTGTAAGACTCCCTCATGTGTGTTTGCAAACCACACTTACTCCTGGCTTATTTTCTTCTTTATGTTTATTTGTTTGGTATGCAGAGTGGTATAATAAACCCTACGTACCCATCACCCAGCCCCAACAACCATTAGCCCATGGCCACTCCTGCCCTGTTCACATACCTATCCACTCCCTCGTTGCATACTAGTATTTCTGTTTAAGTATGCTTCATTGAAATGTAATATACATTAAAACGCATAGATCAGTTTTTATGCACAGTCCTTATTATTTTGGATCAAACCCCAGATATCTTATCATCTGTGAATATTTTAGTTTCTCTGAAAGGTAATGACTTTTTAAAAAAACTTAATTTTAGAATATGTTTAGATTTATAGAAAAATTACAAAGATAACACAGAGAGTTCCTATATACCCCCATGACCAGTTTCCCCTATTATTAACATGTGACATTAGCATGATACATTTGTCACAATTAATGAACCATTATTTTTATATATGTGTGTGTGTGTGTGTGTATTTTTTTTTTTTTAAGACAAGGTCTATCTCTGTCTCTGTCACCCAGACTGGAGTGCAGTGGTGCTGTCATGGCTCACTGCAGCCTTGAACTCCAAGCTCAAGTGATCCTCCTACCTCAGCTACCCAAGTAGCTGGGACTACAGAGGCACACACGATCATGCATGGCTATTTTTAAATTTTTTGTAAAGCTGAGGTCTCCCTATGTTGCCCAGCTTGGAATACATTATTATTAAGTAATGTCCACACTTTATTTAGATTTCCCTTTTACCTAATGTCCTTTTTCTGTCTGGGAATACCATCCATGCTACCACGTTGTATTTAGTTATCATGTCTCCTTAGGCTTCTCTTGGCTGTGACAGATAATGACTTTTTTTTTTTTTTTTTTTTTGAGACAGAGTCTCACTCTTTTTGCCAGGGCTAGAGTGAGTGCCGTGGCGTCAGCCTAGCTCACAGCAACCTCAAACTCCTGGGCTCAAGTGATCCTACTGCCTCAGCCTCCTGAGTAGCTGGGACTACAGGCATGAGCCACCATGCCCGGCTAATTTTTTCTATATATTTTTAGTTGGCCAATTGATTTCTTTCTAATTTTAGTAGAGACAGGGTCTCGCTCTTGCTCAGGCTGGTCTCGAACTCCTGAGCTCAAACAATCCGCCCACCTCGGCCTCCCAGAGTGCTAGGATTACAGGCGTGAGCCACCGTGCCCGGCCAATAATGACTTTTTTAAAAGTATATTCATGATATCATTTCACAGCTAAAAAAAACTAAAAGTGATTACTTCATGTCAAATACCTGGTCAGCATTCACATTTCCAATTATCTCATAAATGTCATAGTTTTTGTTTTAGCTTTTTTTTCCCCCCACCTTTTTTTTCCTAGAACTACTCACAATCTGATTTTTTAGCTTTTTATTTTGAGATAATTTTAGACTCAGAGTTGCAAAAATAGTACAGAGTTCTTGTATACCCTTCACCCAGCTTCCCCCGATGTTAACATCTGATACGACCATGGTGAAATTATTATTATTTATTTATTTATTTATTTTAATTTTTTTTTTTTTTTTTTTTTTTTTTTTTTTTTTTTTTTTTTTTTTTTTTTTGAGACAGAGTGTCACTGTCTTGCCTGGGGCGAGTGCCGTGGCGTCAGCCTAGCTCATAGCAACCTCAAACTCCTGGGCTCAAGCAAGCCTACTGTCTCAGCCTCCCAAGTAGCTGGGACTACAGGCATGCGCCACCATGCCCGGCTAATTTTTTCTATATATATTTTTAGCTGTCCAATTAATTTCTTTCTATTTTTGGTAGAGATGGGGTCTCGCTCTTGCTCAGGCTGGTCTCGAACTCCTGAGCTCAGAATGATCCACCCATCTTGGCCTCCCAGAGTGCTAGGATTACAGGCGTGAGCCACCGCGCCCGGCCTTATTTTTTTATTTTTTTGAGACAGAGTCTAGCTCTGTTGCCCGGGCTAGAGTGCTGTGGCGTCAGCCTAGCTCACAGCAACCTCCAACTCCTGGGCTCAAGCGATCCTCCTGCCTCAGCCTCCCGAGTAGCTGGGACTACAGGCATGTGCCACCATGCCCGGCTAATTTTTATATATATTTTTCATTGTCCAAATCATTTCTTTCTGTTTTTTAGTAGAGACGGGTCTTGCTTTTGCTCAGGCTGGTCTTGAACTCCTGACCTTGAGCGATCCGCCCACCTCAGCCTCCCAGAGTGCTAGGATTACAGGCGTGAGCCACCGCGCCCGGCCCATGGTGAAATTATTAAAACCAAGAAATTAACACTGTGTGCCTGTAGTCCAAGCTAATTGGGAGGCTGAGGCAGGAGGATTGCTTGAGCCCAGGAGTATGAGGTTGCTGTGAGCTAGGCTGACACCGCGGCACTCTATCCCAGGTGTCAGAGTGAGACTCTGTCTCAAAAAAAAAAGAAAAAAAAAAGAAAAGACTGTAGTATTCAGGGATGCATATTTGGGTGATGAAAGCATTCATAGAAAAACAAAAGGAAGTAATTACTGTAAAGGTGGTGTGGAGACTGGGGTGGGGCACATGGAAGGATTTCTGGAGTGGCTGGCAAAGTTCTGGTTCTTTTGCCTTATAACAGTATTAAAGCATGCATTAGATTTGTGTGGTTTTCTGTTTAAAAAGAAAAGAAACACTGATACAACATCACCTATGAAGTAGTGCTGTCAACCTTCCACACAAAAAACATCTAAATTGGGTCAAACCTTTGGATCCAATTACCATTTTATAGGAAATTCAGAGGACAGAAGAACACATTAAACTATACCATGGGGATGCAATAGGCAAATTCCAGGCAGAGCAATATTTTAAATATATAAATTGCAAGGAAAAAAAGAGGAAAAAAAAGGAAAAAAAGAGGTGGAGGAGGGAAACTATAAATTAAAAAAGAAATTTAAGACACAATCGTGGGAGGCTGAGACAGTAGAATCGCTCGAGCCCAGGAGTTTGAGGTTGCTGTGAGCTAGGCTGACGCCACGGCACTCGCCCCAGGCAAGAGAGTGAGACTCTGTCTCAAAAAAAAAAAAAAAAAGACACAATCAATTGCCATATGAAGATGTTAACTGAATCTCAATTCATAAAACTGTTTTTCTGGTTAAGCCATCGACAGGCACATCCTGATACAATGCAGTGAGAATGATTCATCACTTCTTTGTTATTCCCCCAATAATGCATAGCTTTGATCTGTCTAATCACAAGAAAAAAATTACACAAACCCAAATGGAGGAACATTAAATAACTGACCAATACTCTTCGAAACTGTCAATATCATGAAAAACTAGGAAAGACTGAGGCATTGTCACAGATTGGAAGAGACTAAGGAGACATGACAACTAAAGAAATGTGGGACCATGAAATAGATCCTGGAATTTAAAAAAAGACATTAGTAGAGAAACTGGTGAAATCCAGATAAGGTCTGTAGTTTAGTTAATAGCATTGTACCAGTGTTAATTTCTTGGTTTTAATAATTTCACCATGGTCATATCAGACGTTAACATCAGGGGAAGCTGGGTGAAGGGTATACAAGAACTCTGTACTATTTTTGCAACTCTGAGTCTAAAATTATCTCAAAATAAAAAACTAAAACATCAGACTGTGAGTCTAGAAGAAAAAAAGTGGGAAAAAAAAAGCTAAAACAAAAGCTATGACATTTATGAGATAATTGGAAATGTGAATGCTGACCAGGTATTTGATATTAAGTAATCACTTTTAGTTTTTTTTTAGCTGTGAAATGATATCATGAATATACTTTTTAAAAAGTCATCTAACTGTCACAGCCACACCCAGCTAATTTTTCTATTTTTAGTAGAGATGGGGTCTGTTGCTCAGGCTGGTCTCAAACTCCTGACTTCAAGCAATCCTCCCGCCTCAGCCTCCCAGAGTACTAGGATTACAGGCATGAGCCACCATGCCCAGCCTAGTCTTCTCGTTTTTAAAGAATTTGATGTTTTTTAAATCTCTTAGTCTGTAGGTTTCTCTCTTTATTTCCTTAAAATTTATTTATTGAAAAATTGGGCTGTTTGTCCTGGAAAATTTCCCTGGATTTTACTGATTGTATACTCTTGGTGTAGTTTAGCATGTTGTTCTGTCCTCTGTATTTCTTACAAATTAGCAGGAGTCTGACCCAAACTCAGGCTTGATCCTTTCAGCAAGGATCAAGGTAGTGTTTGACATGCCAGTAGGAAACGTGATATCTGGTGTGTCTTTTTTTGTGATCTTAGCAGCCATTCATTGGCGGTTACAAAATGGTGATACTCTAATTTTATCACTTCCTTTTTATTTATTAGGTGGAATAATTTTACAGAGGCATTTCCCCTTGTCTATTATTTGTTTACCAGATTCATATAGGAGAAGTAGGATAAGTGCTAGATTATTTTGCTTTATTTACGAATTTTCAAGACACTGAATTGGTTCTATATCATTCTTTGATGGTGACCATTTAAAAAATGTTATGGACTCATGGAATTAAAGATATTTGATGGATTTCAATCTGTTACAGTTAGGATTATTGAAGCTCATACTGTCCCATCTTTGGCCAGTGGAAGCTGCTGTATGTTGGAGTATTTCTTTTTCCTCCCTCCCTCCCTCCCTTCTTTTATATAACAGGTTTATTATTGAGATATAATAAACTACTTGAGTTAAATATATTCAAGTGAGAAATTTGTGTTTGAATTCTCTTTTTCTTTCTTTCCTTTTAATGGAGAGGACCAACCGCATGAACAGAGAAGACTATAGAGCTTAAAATTATAAGCCTTAGGCTTGAAGAGGCGGGAGTGGGAGGGTGGGAGCTAGGAGAGGCTAGTCATGAATCAGGGGACTGTGACTGTCCTGAACAGCCCCCTTATCAGACAGTTAGAGGGGCAGGCACTCTGGAGACACTCCTGGAGAAGCCCCAGGAGAGGTTCCCTGGGCTGTGGCAGAGCCACTGGTAGCTCTTCCTTAGAGGAGGTGTTCAAGGCAGGCCACTTGATTGATTCTGTGCCACGGGCAAGTTCTCTAAGCTTAATGGGTCTCAGTTTCTTCATGTGTGAAATGAGAATGGTGGTATCTGTCTCAATGTATAGTTTTGAAGACTAAATAAGTTAAATGTTTTTAAAATAAGCTTACTTGTTTAGTAACAGTAAAGTATGTATTTTGATTTTTTTTTTTTTTCTTTTTTAGAAAGTCTGTTGTCAGCAACCATGAAAAAAAGGCTTTGGGAGGCAATCTGCAGGCTTTCACTTTTTTCTTCTGTCATGCCTTCAAACAAAATTTAAAAACTGTTTGAAATTAAACCCCAATAATAGTAGATATTTTACTTTCCAACGAGTTGTGTCTACAGAATTTCTTTTGATACGACAATGGGCGAGAAAAGAATTCTTTCAAAAATTTTGCAACTCAGATTCTTTGTCAAAGCAGTTTGCTTGTTTACCTTCCATAGCCCCTTTGTTGATTGAAACCAGGATATTCTTAGTTCCCTTGAACCATTTCCAGTGTTCCTGCCATTCTGGATGTCTCCATGCTGTGGCATCAGCCCTGTGTGTGTTGGGGTGCCCCACACAGAGCCTACTGCTGTCGATGCATGGAGGTGTGGTGCTCCCGTTGAGGCTGGCCTCGGTCAGCAGGCCCTTTTGCACTGAGTAGGACTACTCTCAGTTTGCCCAAGCACTGTAGTTGTTGTTCTTTTAAAAATATCCTCTTTTTTTCTGTTCTATAACCCAGCCTACAATTTCAGAAGCAGGAAGAGGGGCGATGGGAAGTAGGGAAGTAGCTATAAGATGTGGCTAAACGTGATTGTCCTAACTTGAAGTAAATGGCAGGAATAATAGGCATGTCAACTTTGATCCCAGCTGTTGCCTTTTTGTTACCAGCCTCTCTACTTAACCGGTTGGAATTTGGTGGGGACCCTTCTGAACAGCCTTTCTGAGTCCTCACCTTCAGGAGACTGCTAGATGTGCTGAACAGTGTGTCTTCTTTTCCTACCAGGGATGCTTTTGATTCTTGCTCTGCCTTGAGAGCCTCGGGCCTGGGACTGGCCACTGGGCTCCAGGCAGAGTCTCTAGCTTGGCATTATTCATAGGTCTGAGGAGCAAGACTCTCAGAGGTCAGGAAGGCCCTTGGCAGAGGAGAATAAATTCCCTTGCGTGAAATATAATAGTGGTGCTTCTGCAGATGGAAATCAACAGCCCTTTGTGGAAGGGCTTTTGCATAGAATTACATATATGAACAACAAAGAAGTCCCATTTCCCCTCCCTGGATTCTCTTTATAAGGGAAGTTGCATGGCCGGGCATGGTGGCTCACGTCTGTGATCCTAGCACTCTGGGAGGCCAAGGCCGGAGGATCACTTGAGCTCAGGAGTTAGAGACCAGCATGAGCAAGAGTGAGACCCCCATCTCTACTATAAGTAGAAAAGCTGGGCGTGGTGGCACGTGCCTGTAGTCCCAGCTACTCGGGAGGCTGAGGCAGGAGGATCGCTTGAGCCCAGGAGTTTGAGGTTGCTGTGAGGTAGGCAGATGCCACTGCACTCGCCCAGGCAAGACTCTATCAAAAAAAAAAAAAAAAAGGAAGTTGTATAATAGCTCGTTGCTCCCTCTGAATATTTCCCTTTGTTTTCATTCTTGAAGGACTGCCACCAACTCCTGTCCAGCTGCTCTATCCAGTGTCCCGTTTCAGCAATGTCAAATCCCTCCAGCACCTTTGCAGATTCCGGATCCGACAGCTCGTCAGGATAGATCACATCCCGGATCTCCCACTGCCTAAGTACAGTGGGATCATTAGGGTTGGGACAGGAAGGGAGGGGGTGAGTTACAAATGTCAGTGAGGCCTGTAAGCTGCTTAGGCAGAGCCTGGCATAAAATATTCACAGGTATTATCCTTTCACTTCTCCTGTGTCTTAGCTCCTAACTCTGGAACTGTCATATGGCAGCCAGAAGGGAGGAGAAAGTGTGTCTATCGGCCTCCCTTCTGCTATCTGTATGAAGAGTACAGTGGAAGTGGTAACGTTGCAGGAGACAGAACTATAGTAAGTGAGAAAATAGGAATTTTGTTAGGTTGGCAGAGTCTTTGGCATAGTCTAACCATATAGGGAATGAAGATGGGTTGAACAAAGGAGGTATTTCTTGTATATTCTGTATAAATAACCCTTTGCATGTATATCCCTCATTTGTTTTCCACAGACCTCTGATCTCTTATATCCGAAAGTTCTACTACTATGATCCTCAGGAAGAGGTATACCTGTCTCTAAAGGAA
Source organism: Indri indri (assembly GCA_004363605.1). NCBI lineage: Eukaryota > Metazoa > Chordata > Mammalia > Primates > Indriidae > Indri > Indri indri. The sequence continues at coordinate 33,469 of RJWJ010009770.1, read as the reverse complement.
GCGCAGCTCATTTCCAAACAGAAGCAGGAGGTGGAATCCTCCACGTAGCGAGGGGCCCCCTGCTGATCGCCACCAAGGGTACGTGCTCTCTGCCTCTGTCCAGCCACATTGCTTCCTGGGCAGCTGCCATCCTGCATTGAGCCCCCTGCCCCATCCCCCGACTCCCCACATGTACAGCCCTGATCAGACATCTGTCCATAGAGTTACCAAATCTGATAATGGGGTCCCTAAGGCGCACATACCCCACTTGGGAGAAAAGCAGACAAACATGAAGGCTTAAAGAATATTTGCCAAGAAACATGCAGGTTAATCACTGAACATAAACAAGGAGGAGGGCACACAAGTGTGTGAGTGTGCAGCCTTCTCTCATACTTTGGCTGATCTCCCTGACATTGTGCAAATTACATGTAAAGCAGGAAACCAACGGGGAAGAAAACTTCATCAAAGGAAATGCAGGCATGCTGTAATAGTAATAGGCATGTACTTCGGTGAGAGCTCCACCGTGTCCCACAGCTTGCAGTATGGGGATGAGGAAAACAGCTCACTCTTCTATTTAGAGTTCCATTTGGGCCATTGGGCCATTGCAGAGTAAATCGTTCAAGAGAGTAAGTGAATTAACTAAGGAATTCATTTATCTAAGAGGCTATTCTCCCATTGCTACACTAACTGAGCTCTACTCATTTATTTTCCCATATAATGTCTTGGAATACTGGTTTGTGCAGATGAATTCTAATTGGTCTTTTAAATTGCGTTAAAGTGAACATTGCAAAGCTGAGGTGAGTAGGGAACACGATTGTCTGAGAGCCGTGACTTTGGTGGTATTGGGGACGAGCAAGATCAACTGCCAGTGACCCCTGGCTTTCCTCTTAGTATGGGGTGTTGTTTTTAAGCACTGAATACTTCTGCTTTTCACTTTTCTCTGTTCCTCAGTTCCACCCCCACACAAAACAAAAGGGAGAAACCTACGGGAGCCTTAGAGCGGAAAGGAACCCTTCATCTCTCGATCTTCTCTGCTTTCTTCCTAATATGAGAGAATGACAACTGGTATTGAGGTCCCATGGGTTTTCTTTAGCCATGGCTACGGTGAACCTAACTGTGTGTCTCCTCTTGGTTCTTTGGAAGCCCCTGATCCTTTGCTATTGGGGGAAAGCATGTGAGCTGGGCTAATAAGGATTAACAAGAGGAAAAGAAACGGAGAAGAGGGGTTCAGAAATGGTAACTCTGGGAGGCTGCAGAGTTTTAACTTAAAGCATCCTGGACTGGGTGTACAATCTCTTACCATTTCTTCAATTATATGTAAATTGTATGCCTCGGAAGTGATTTCCAAAACCTCTAAGTGCTGTAATGTCTAGGCGGATTTCTCTGCGAGTTGGCTTTGCAGTTGAGATTAGGGTGGGAATGTAGAGGGGGACCTAGGGCAGTCCATCTGCCCAACTGCACCCCTGGGGAGTAATTAGGACCTTCAGTTAGAGCACCACTTCTAGGGGTGCTTGCCCACAGAAGGAGCCCACATAAACAGGAGCACATTCAGAGAAAGGCCTCAGGGTGGTGGAGGGCTCCAAACTTCATCATATGGGGAATAAATGAAGGGAATAGAAATATGATCAAGCTGAAGCAGAGAAGTTTTCGGGTGGGATAGCCCAAGTATTTGATGGGTTTTCAGTAAGGAAGATGGGTTATAACTAAGGAAGAGTAATAGGGCCGGGCGCGGTGGCTCACGCCTGTAATCCTAGCACTCTGGGAGGCCGAGGCGGGTGGATCGCTCAAGGTCAGGAGTTCAAGACCAGCCTGAGCAAGAGCGAGACCCCGTCTCTGCTAAAAAAAATAGAAAGAAATTAATCGGACAACTAAAACTATGTAGAAAAAATTAGCCGGGCATGGTGGCGCATGCCTGTAGTCCCAGCTACTCGGGAGGCTGAGGCAGAAGGATTGCTTGAGCCCAGGAGTTTAAGGTTGCTGTGAGCTAGGATGACGCCATGGCACTCTAGCCAGGGCAACAGAGTGAGACTCTGTCTCAAAAAAAAAAAAAAAAAAAGTAATAAAGGTTATTCTGTGTGGTTCCAATGGGGAGGACAAGGACCAAAATAAATGTAAGTTACAAGGAGTTAGATTTCAGTACAGCTTTAGAAGAATGTTTTAAACAGAGAGGTCCAAAAATGGGATGGGATGGTTTTCCTCAAGAGTTTTCATTCAGTAGTTACTTGTATATTTAAGTACCTAGTGTGAATTGGGAGTAGAGTGCTGAGCAGGACAGTCAAAGGCCCTGTTCTCACTGAGCTTGTAAGGAAATTCAGCTTGTACGGATTGAGCTTGTAAGGAGTTGAGCCCAGGAGTTTGAGGTTGTTGTGAGCTAGGCTGACACCACGGCACTCTAGTCTGGGCAACAGAGTGAGATACTGTCTCAAAAAAAAAAAAAACTGGGTGAAGTTTAGTGATTAGTCGTGGGGTACTCCTCAGGTTTGGATGACCAGGAAAGGCCTTGTGAAGAGGTCACATTTCAACTGATATCTGAATATCAAGGAGTCAGCCATGGGACGATCTGGGAACAGAGCGTCTAGGCAAGGCAACCTACAAGTATAAAGGCCCTGCTGCCCCAGATGGGAAGGAGTGTGGGATGATCAGGTAGAGGCCAGGGACAGCTACTTGTCGTGAGCGTTGGGGCAGTCACGTATTGGCAAAGATTTGAACTCCCAGGATTCCTTTTTGCTGTGACAGTAGGATAGTACGATTGTTGCCTGTGGCAAATAATAAGTGTAATGCTATATTTTCTGCTGATTTAGACCCTAGGACCCCTTGAAAAGGGGAAGTAACACTTCCCAAGGGAAAGGTCTTTAGGGTATGAAATTTGGCTGTTATGACTTCTTGTTGGTCAGGCTGGTTTTAATTAGGGAGATCTGAATGGCCTGCTTGGTCCGTGCGTGTTGTTACCTGGGTGGGGGGGTTTGTGCCAGGGTGCTTGGAGTCAGGGTACAGAGTAGTGGGTAGACCAGTAGCTGTCTCAAGTCAGAGGGCAGGAGCACACTGGCCTTTGTGATTCTGTGTCAACCTCTGCAGTAGCCAGAAGCCACAGAAGTGGCTGTTACCAGCCAGGCTCACAAGGGGTTTCTCAGAGGCTCAGTTCCCTTTCTAGTCCCTGGAGCAGGTGGGCCTCAGGGAGAAAGTGGGTGGGAGATTAAGGAATATGGGGAAGGGAGAATTTAGGCAATGTGATTGGATATATTTATTAGTTATTTCAGGACCTTGTTTTGGCATCCAGGTCACAGGCCACTCAAACCCCCCCCCCCCCCCCCCCCCCCGCAAAAGCCATTGCTGCGTCTCCGGCCAGCTACAATATGTGCTCGAAACATCTGGCTATCCAGGCTCCACTCTCCTTTTGAGCTGTGCTTCTCTTCTGCCAGCAGCTAGGCTATTCTTTCACTCCATTTTGGTCTACTGTGTTGAAATATTCTAATTTTCTAATTTTTTTCCTTTTTTAACTAGGCATTTGGTTGCCAAGCTCCAGTTTTGAAGAACCAAATGAAGCTACCATGAAAAGAAGAGAGAAGAATAAGAGGGAACAGGAAGGGTTGGGATTCTCTGTGCAAAGACTTTGGTTCCCCTACACAGCCCTGGGCTTGGAAGAAGCACACAACCATAATTCTTTGAGTGGGGGCTCCACCACCCACACCCACTCCCGTGGTGTCCTGGAACTGGATGAACTCCTTGGAAAACTGGAAGAAGTCTCAACACTGTTTCTTTTTCAGAACTTTTGTTTTTGATGTTTGCATTTCTCGGTATGGAAAACTTACCTCGAAGGCAGCTGGGGTTTGTGCCCGTTGAATTGGAAGTGGTGCAAAGAGTGAGCAGGTCCAAAGAAGGGGCAGGGAGGAGAGGGGAGAAGAGGAGAGGAGAGGAGTTGCTAAGCTGGTGCCAAAGGCAGAGTTAGAGCCTCCACCATGGACCTTGAAGAAGGCAGGAGGAGCCAGAGAGAGTGCAAAACAGGATTGGAAGTGTCTGGGGGAAGGAGAATCAGCTTCTCATTGCCGTGGGTAGCTTCGGTAGGAGCAGGAAAGGAGAGTGGGCGGTCTCGAAGAGAAGATTATTGGACAAAAACTGGCAAATGGTCTTTGCTGGGGCAAGTAGTGACTCCCCACATCCTTCCCTTTTAATGTTTAGGAAGCTGATTTCAAAATCACCTCTCACGGAAGCTGTATTAGTTTTGTTTTGCTTAATTCCTTAAGCTCTGTGACTTGAAATTAACCCGGTTCTTCCTCCACCCTTAGCCCATTGCCCCTGGTGATAACTGTACATTTCACTGTGGTCATGGCGACATCATTGCTATTGCTTCTGCCAGCTGTCAGGGCAATAGTATTTCTCATCACCTGAGCAGTCCGGAGCCAATCACAGGCTGCTGAGGTTAACGGAGCATGCTTCTAGATTCTTAATGGCAAACGTACCCACGACTTTAGAAGTCAGTGTTACTTCCCTGTGTCTGTCAGCTAGTGAGAGGGAATGTGGAGGAAGGTGACAAACAAAACTCTGGTAGGTTGTGTGCTTCCTAGAGAAAGCTCTCTAGCAACTCAGCCCTGACGGGATTTCCTTAGATCAGAGGAGGAGAGCATCACATCTCATGCTTTTAGGTTTATCATTGTTGTCCTACTTCTGGGATGGGAGGTGGCAAGGGCTCCTTTATTTTCCCGTGACATTTCCTGAATCAGATATGTTGGCCCTCCATTCATTGGAAAGTCTCTGAGGTGCTGAGTTGAGAGTCGTCTTTAGGTAGATGTGGAGGAGGGGGGAGAGAAGCTCCGATGGTCTGTAATTGTTTCTGCAGCTGGCCGTTGCTACATCGCACAAGCTGTGAGTGTGCTTTCCTATAGTGTTACTCTGGGGACAGGTTTGCTATTCAGATGTGACAATTGAGCTGTCGGGTCCTTATTACTCTTGCAGTAAGTTTTCCATGAGACTGCTTCATTTGGGTTCCCCATGCTTGTATCTGCCTCATCTCATGAGATAAATAATAATGTCAGGTTTGTGGTTTCCTGATGGTTTGGGTGAGGCCCCAGTGTCTTGGTAATTTATAGAACTGCCTCACCCGGAAGCTTTGGCCTTCTGCCTTATGTCCTACATGGAGTGACCAGTCTTCCTCCTAGTAGCCGAACAGGGAGGAAACTTGCATCATTACCTGGCTGTGAAGAGGTGGGCCGTAAGATGAGCTTTGCAGCATAAACACAGCCCATCTCTGATTTGTCACGAGGTACCTCTTCTCTCCTTGGCTTCCATGACAATATTATAAACTGAGTAAGATTGCGATCCCAGAATTGGCTTACCCTGTGAGTCTCGCCTCTTGAGAGTGCATGTTAACTCTCCATTTTTCAGAAAATACCACCCCACTGTAGAGCCTGAAGTCTAGAATCCATTGAGATCCTCAAGTGGTTGATATGCAGCCTGGGATCTTTTTTATTTGTCCCATTTCAGCCACCCATAATTTTAGAATTATTTTTTGGTGTGTTTGCCTGGCTCTGGACTAGATACTGTGGAAAACCTAAGAGGTAGAAGACATGATCTGCGGCCTAAAGGGAGGAGCTTTTAGGTGCCTGCCACACGTGAAACAGTTGGAGAGTGACTCATTGTGGCAGAAAATCAAGGACTGTCTTTAAAGACGCTTAGAGTGGGTAAGATCGGGGTGGACCAGGTGGTCTGGGAAAGCTCCATGCCCATGAGGCTTTGGGTTGTAGGTGAGGGCAGGACAGTGAGATGAGAAACATATGAACAAAAAGCAGGGAAGCAGAAATCCGCATGGTGTGTACTAAAGAGTACACAGTCCTCTAAAGCCACATCATTAAAGAATCCTTTTCCAGTGCAGTGCTCTACACTGAAACTTCAGTCATCAGACTGGTCTGGATGGTGAGGTGGAGCCCAAAGTCAGGAGTCATCAGGGCTCCTGCCCATCGCCAGGGGCCTCCCTATTGTCAGCTCAGGCCGTGTGAGGGAGACAGAGCCCTGCACCCCTGCAGGACTGGGCTTTCTGCTGGAGAACTCGTACACTCAGGTACAAAACCAAACCGGCTGAGGAGGCATGACCCAACCTCACCACCCACCGTTCTCCTCCTGGGGAGGGTGGTGTTTGTCTGTGATCTGTCTGTGCTGAAGTTCCTTAGAGTGGGCCGCAAAACAGAGTAGCGCAAGAGGAGACAAAGTGTCAGGTACGGGTGTGTTCGGTGCCTGCGTGGATGGCCTTGCATAGAACAAGTTAGGCGAAGGCGAGGGGTGGCACTCGGCCGCTGCCCAGGTGCAGCCTGGTTGGAGAGGGAGCAGGAGCAGCAGGGCCAGTGGTCAGCACTTGCCCTTCCCCTCCCCTGGCCAAGCCCACCCCTCATTTGCCAGTGCTGTGCAGTCTACAGAGGGAATGCATGCCTTTCTGCTCAGTGCATTTTACAGTCACAAACGGGAAAAGGCTCTCACTTCTAGGGACCCACAGTTGGTTTCTAGGTTGTGGGTGGGTGATGTCAGTAGCCCCAGGCCCTGCATGTGTAGCCATCACTTGTTTATGACTGATCTGCTGTAGCCTTCCTCAGGTCGGGTGTGAACCAATGTGAGCTAGTGACAACTACTGCTACAACTTGCCGTTACTTGAAGTGCGTGTGCTGTGTGGGGGCACAGGAGTAGGAGGGCAGGGGCTTTGGTGTGGGGGACGGGATAAGCAGGTGACAGCTGGCTCTTAAAGGAGTTGGGGACCATTGGTGATGGCCTGGGCCTGGTCGTCTGCCTGTGCCCCGATAAAGTGAATGCGACACCCTGGAACAGGAGCTGTGGAGGCACGTGGAAGAGAGGCTCGGCCCAGGGGAGCCCGCCTCCGTGATGCCTGCACCTTCCTACTCCTTCTCGCTTGGGCTGAGCACGTAAGCCCCTTCTTGAGGTCGGGAATGAGGAGGAGATAGCTGCAAATGTCCCTGTAACACATCCAGGGAGAACTGGGGAGCAGGGGGTGGTTAGAGTTCCCGACCCAGGGTGAGAGAGCAGAGTAGAACCAGAAGTGCCCTTGTCGGCCCTCACCTCTGGGCCCCCAGCAGAGCGTGGCTTGCTCCCCCTGGTCCCAGCAGGAAGCGGAGAGAAGGAGGTACATTTTCCTTAGGTTGGATCCTTCCCTTTCCTGCTGCCTCTGCCTTAGCTGTGGAGCCCTGAAGTTAGCGGCCGAGGCCCTGGGATGTAGCTCTGTGGCTGCTGGGAGGAGATCTGAAAGTCTGCGTGTGCATGCGTGTGTGTGTGCGTGTGTGTGTGTCTTCATTTGCAGAAGTCTTGCTACCAGTTGGGCTGTTGAGAGCATCTCCACTGGGGGGAGACCCTGCATTTGTTTTCCACTTGTAAGAGAATGCCATGCCCCCTGTCCGCAAGGGAGGAGCTTTTGAGTTAGACGTTTTCCCTATGGGAATCCTCTTGGTTTGCTTTGCGGGAAAGGGGGGATGGATAAGTGATTTTTATCTCTATTTGTCAACACAGCTGTTCTTACACTGAATTTGTGCTATTGCATACATGTAGCCATCTTTCTTTTCACTGCAGCAGTGTTTATCAGTAGTTCAAAATGATTTATTTGCTCCTGGGGAGTAAAACCTTTTTTATTAAAACAGAAAAAAAAAAAAAAAGAAAAAAGCAAGCGTGCCCCCACCTACACTATGATAGCTATAGGGTATCGGGCCGCAAAGGTGAAGTCTGCAAGTCCCTGTGATGCAGCTCTTTTCGACACTGGAGCCTTCGTGCTCAGCACACGACGACGGAGGCCTTGAGAAAATGGAGAGTGATGTCTTGGGAGCAGTGAGATGGGGGTGGGATCAGAGTCGGGCACTGGGGACTCAGGTACTGCAGTTAGAAAAATAGAGTGACGAGTCGCATTTAAAATATTGATTCTTTGATCTGCCAGAAAAACACCTTTCTTTACATGCAGGTTTCATATTGTCCTTGTCCTTTTCATTGCTTCTTGACCTTCCTGGTAGGTGTCATCCAGTTTCTTCCTGAGTCCCTTCCTGTCCTCTCTACAGCTTCTCCCATCCCCTCCTGCTCCCATCTACCTCCCGGGAAGCCGGTCCTGCATGCTGAGTTTGTGACATGCCTTCATTCCCATTTCATCTTTAGGGCGTTTAGAGGGTACTCGGAGCCGCTCCCTTTCCCTTTGCTACCCGCTCTTCTGCAACGCCGGGAGGCATCAAGGGCAGGCAGAAAGCAGCCAGCCGTGGTGGGAAGACATGCGTGTTTGGTTGCAGCTGGACTGCGATCGTAGTTGCTCCTGGAGATAGAGTGTAAGGAAGGCTTAGCACACTCTTCCTCAGAATCCGGGATACTCACAAACCACATAGCCCCTCTCAGAGCTGCGTCCTTAGCTGCCTAGACAGCTCAAGGGAGCGGGGAGGCTTGTCTGAATACTCCATCTCCGGTGCTCCCTTGGCCAGGGACCTGCCCCTCACTCTTAGGCCCAGAAGCTTGTCGAAGGGACAAGCAGGGTCCAGGCACCACTCTGGGTAACCCGGCTGTTGGAATGCCCAAACTGGTGCTGCCCGTGGCACAGCCACTGCTGTACATTTTTGGTTGTTTTTTAAGAAACTCAATGAAGAGGGCTGTCATTCTGGGCTCGGGGTGGTTGCCAGTTTTCATCAGAAGGGGAGCCACACCCCGCTGCAACCACTTCTGTCCACTGTAGCCCCCCGCCCTCCTCCAAGCCAAAGCGTGGCCTGGCTTTTGTCTTCCCATTTGGTTGTCCCCCTGTACTCTCCCTTTTTGTGCTTAATTTATTAAAATAGTTGCTGTATAATTTATTTTCATAAACTATAAAAATTACTAAATGGTTAAAATAGACTTGCAGGCCAATCTTAAATGGGGTGGGAGGGTCTGAGGGTGGGATGGGAAAGATGTTTTGATATAAACAAAACAAATGCACTTTGGGTGTGTTTTGGTATTTTTCTGGGGATGGAAGGGGTGGGCGTTGGGATGTCCCTGTAGATTAGTTCCAGATGGGGTGTCTGTATATACTGTATTAATAGGCATGTTTGACTCTTGTAAAGGGACATTAGTAGCTGCTGCAGGTCCTGTTTGGAAACCCCATGTGCAATTCCCAGTTTTTTGTAAGTGTCAGTGCGGGAGACATTTGACTCTTGTGTTTGTATCTCCTTTTTATGATTGCTGTACCGACCCATGTCTTTTTGGGGAGGGGTGAAAAGAGATTTGAAATAAAAATGTTTAGAAATTATTTCATGTTACTGGGGTTTGTGCTTTTCAGTCCCTCTCCCATCTCGTATGATTCCTCACCTGCCCCGGTAGGGATCCCAGAAAATGGGGAATCGCTGTGGTGTCAGCCAGTCAGAGCACACCAGCCACTGATCTTGTCAGAATTAGACATGTTGGAGAATTCCTGAGGCTGATGGCCATTGCTCAAAGCTGCTGCTTCCCCAGGAAGTGCGGGAGAATTCCAGAGAGCTTTCTGGGGCCAAGTGCCTGTGACCTTTTTTGCCTTGGTGAGCAGTTGTGTGGGGCTCCACCTAGGGAGATTTCATATTTTACAATGGTAGTCATTCCTAGTGTTTACTTAGGGTGGCATCAAGGTTTTTTCATAAGTTTAATGTGCATCCCTCCTGTTAACCTTTCTAGCACATTCCTTCTTGAGCTATGCTCTTTGGAGAACCAAATATGTTCCTCTGATTGACAACTGTGTGTACACGCATACCTTGAAGATTCTGTGGGTTCAGTTCCAGACCATTGGAATAAAGCGAATATTCCCATACGAGTCACAAATTTTTTGTTTTCCCAGTGCATGTAAAAATTATATTTATACTATCCCTTAGTCTATAAGTGTGCAGTAGCATTATGTCTAAAAAACGTAACACACTGCATGTATCTTAATTCTAAAATATTTTAGTAGTAGAAAAATGCTAACAATCGTCTGAGCCTTCAGCAAGTCATCGTCTTTTTGCTGGTGGAGGGTCTTGCCTCAGTGTCGATGGCTGCTAACTGATCATGGTGTTGGTTGCTGAAAATTGGGGTGGCTGTGGCAGTTTTTAAAAATAAGACAATGACATTTACTACATAGATTCTTCCTTTCACTGAAGATTTCTCTGTGACATGCGATGCTGTTTGATAGCATTTTATCCACAGTAGAACTTCTTTTAAAATTGGAGTCAAACTGGGAGCTGTGGCTCACACCTGTAATCCCAGCACTTTGGGAGGCTGAGGTGGCAGAATCGCTTGAGGCCAGGAATTCAAGACCAGCCTGGGCAACATAGCAAGACACCCCCATCTGTACCAAAAAAAAAAATTCTGGGCATGGTGGCGCATGCCTGTAGTCCCAACTACTTGGGAGGCTGAGGCAGGAGGATCATTTAAGCCCAAGAATTTGTGGTTGCAGTGAACTGTGATACTGCCACTGGACTCCAGCCTGGGCAACAGTGCAAGACCCCATCTCTTAAAAAAAAAATGTATGTATATATATATGCTGTCATCCAGGCTCTTTTCCATTTATATAGAGCACAAGCAGAGTAGATTTAGCATACTTCTTAAGGGCCCTAGGATTTTTGGAATGGCAAATGATCATTGGCTTCAACTTAAAAATCACCATCTGCATTAGCCTCTTACAAGAGAGTCAGCCTGTCCTTTGAAGCTTGGAAGCCAGGTATTGACTCCTCCACTCCAGCTATGAGAGTCCTGGATGCCATCTTCCAATATAAGGCTGTTTCATCTACACCAAAAATTTGTTTAGTGTTGCCACCTTCATCAATAGCTTTAGATCTTTTGAATAACTTGCTGTAGCTTCTCCATCATCATTTACTGCTTCTCCTTGCACTTTTATTTTATGAAGGTGGCTTCTTTTCTTAAACTTTCTTCTGTAGGCTCCTCACCCCTCTTAACCTTCATAGAATTGAATAGAGTCAGGGCCTTGCTCTGGATTAGGCTTTGGTTTAGGGAATGTTGTGGCTGGTTTGATCTTTCATCCAGACCACCCAAACTTCCTCCATATTAGCAATAAGGCCATTTCACTTATCATTTGTGTGTTCACTGGAGTAGCACTTTTAATTTCCTTCAAGAACTTCTCCTTTGCGCTCATATCATGGCTAACTGTTTGGTGCAAGAGGCCTAGCTTTCAGCCTGTCTCAGCTTTTGACATGCCTTTCTCATTAAGCTTATCATTTCTAGCTTTTGATTTAAAATGAGAAACGTGCAATTCTTCCTTTCACTTGAACACTTAGAGGCCATGGTAGAGTTATTAATCAGCCTAATATCAATATTTTTGTGTCCTATGGAATAGGGAGACCCTAAGAGAGGGGGAGAGAGGGAGAATGGCTGGTCAGTGGAGCAGTCAGAACAAACCATTTATAAATTAAGTTTGCCGTCTTACATGGGCGCGGTTCATGCGCCCCAAACAATTACAATAGTAACATCAAAGATCAATGATCACAGATCACCATGACAATAATAATAATGAAAAAATTTGAAATGTTGTGAGAAAGTACCCAAAGATGACACAGACATGAAGTGAGCATGTGCTGTTGGAAAAATGGCACCATAACTTGCTCGATGCAGGGTTGCCACAAACCGTCCATTTGTAAAAAATGCAGTATCTCTGAAGCACAATAAAGTGAAGCATAATAAAAGTAGGTGCACCTGTACTTGGGGCCACTCAAATCTCTCCTCTTCACTCTCCTCCCCAGTATCCCTTCAGGTCCCCTGTGTAGAGCCAGTGCACGACCTCGATTCATTTGGGGGAATTGTCTGCAATTTCCCTGCATCCCGAGGGAGGCGGAGTGAGATGAAACCCTCATTCTTGGCTGTTGCATTTCCATAGGACTGATCAGGAGGAGGAAGGCATGAAATCCCTGATAACCACAGTCAGCTCGTTCTCAAATCACAGGTCCGTGCTAGAATGAAACAGTATCACGTCAATTCTGACAGCCATTCTACGATAGCATTAACTCCTGACGAAAGTGTTCCTCTTGGAAGGAAAGGTGCCCCAAATAATGAAGTGTGAACAACATGACAAGGGAAAATGCTTACCTCAGATTCAGCTTTAGGGCCGAGGCTGGAGATCGCTCAGGAGTTTGAGACAGGGTCTTACTCTGTCATCCAGGCTGGAGTGCTATGGCAGGATCATAGCTCACTGCAGCCTTGAACTCCTGGGCTCAAGTGATCCTCCTACTTCAGCCTCCTGAGTCACTGGGACTACAGGCTCAAGACACTGCGCCCAGCTGTGTGCATATTCTTGAAAGTAAAGACACTAATTTTCATCATTCAACTTGGCGTCATTCCAGTTGGATTTATAGGGTTTATTAGTCTCCTCTAACGTGGGGAATACAGCCCACAGAAGGAAAAGCATTCTTTTGGAAACAATGGGCCCAAAATAAAACTGCGCCTCCCAGCCTCTTCACCCCCAAACTTAAAACTCCCTACTTCATCTCTCCATCACAGAGGCTGTCTCATCTCACCTCTGCCGTGGAGTGTCATCATGCACAGACTTAACTTGCTTGAATTCAATTATAAGCACATGGCAAATAATAGCACGGGGGAGTCCCTCTCCAGTCCATTGTGTGTGTCCCTGATTGAAGATGAGATGGGAAAAGTGAATTCTCTGTCTTTCTCGGTTCCCTCCGGCCTCTCGTAGTGTGAGCATCTCATGCATAAGGATTCCACTGCATGTTTGCGCCACATGAATTCTGAAGACCAACCGTTTTCCTTGGTGCTCAGCCAAAAGCACAAGAGTTGATTCCAGCTCAGGAGAGGCACTAGCTGGGTTATTGTTGGACTCTAATGGAGCCTGTTCCCGGGAGGTTTTTGAGATGAATTGTGTAGCTCTATCTTGTGCGTGGATCCCCACGGCAGCTGGGACTTCATCATGCATCTCTCTATTGCCATAGCCCCGTTAAGCATGCCTCTTTTTGTACTTGGATAATTTCAGCAATTTCCCAACTGGTCTTCCTGCTTCCTGTTTCCCCTGTCCAGTCCTTCTAAAGTGAATAAGTGCTTATGTCACGTCCTTAGTTTAAAATCTTTGATGTCTTTCAACCTACGGGGAGGAAATCTTCACCCCTTGGCCTGCCTTCCAATGTTTTTTCTCCTCCCCTGCCACATAGGCTGAACTCTGGTCACACCATGTGACCTGAAGTCCTCGGATCATGGCACCCCCTCCTGCCACTCTGCCTTCCCTCAGGCTGCTCCCTGTTCCTGGAGGACCCTTACTCGTCACCTCTCCACCTGCCAAATTCCTGCTCATCTCTCAAGGCCTCGCTCCAGGGTCACTCTGTGGAATTGTCACTAGCCACATCTAGCCAAACAAATGGCTCTTTCCTCTGTTAAGGTATTTGTTCATCTACCTCTGCTGTTTGCTCGACAGTGGCCTCCCTGAGAGACAATGCCTGTGTCCTATTCATCTCTCTCCCTAGGCCAGGGCCTGGCACAACTGAACAGATGTGCCGACGCAGCAGTGAGTTCAGCAGATGGGATCAACCCCCTTCCTAGGAATGTTGCTAATTTTCCTTGGTCTCCGGTCAGCCAGTTCTTGAACCTAGATGTTCACCTTTCCCACAGGACAACTTGATTGTATAGAGGTGGGTTTCTTTAGTCACTAAACGTCAGTGTGCTGCAGAATTTTCTCAAGGGATTGAAATTTTGGTGGTTGGACTTGGAGTGTGAGTGACATGATATAGCAATCACTCAGGATACTCTAGAGGCGGGATGTGGACCGCTTCCTCCTGGTGTCATAGAGGATGGCAGAGCCGTCGCTGCCCTTTGGATGGAAGATGCTGCTGATCCAGGTCAGCAGTCTTGGTACAGTGACACCTGCTGCCCCCTGCCGAGTTCCCACTTAACAGAAACGTGCACTTAAAGAGAGCTCACCCCAGAGCCCCCGTTCTTCGCACCCTGGGCTTCTCATCTCATGCCAGGAGGGGCCAAGGCCTGGCTTTAGACATGTTTGTCCCGCTCATCTTCCCAGACGACCCCTACCCCCACATCCCAGGGTGCCTTGCACACCAAGGGATGCCCCCACCCACCCCAGGGGCAGGCCAGGAGGGGAAGTGGCAGTGGAGAAAGGTCCTCTGGGTTGGAGTCACCTTTGGGCCTGAATAGGAAGGCGGGGGTGGGGGGTGGGAGGGGGAGCAGGGGTGGGTGGGTACCGGACCATATTGGGATGGGAATTTATGCGGGAATGATTTTCAGTAACGCTGGCTGAGGGGAGAACCTGGGACGCACTGCGCAGCCCGCAGGAGAGGCGGCAGGGATGGCTCAGTGGCTCCCAGCCAGGGCAGGGCCTTTGTGAGCTTGAATCGCTGGGACAGCCTTTCCACACGTCACTGCTGGGGACTAGGACACCCTCCTAGAATCATGGGGTGGGCGGGGGCGCGGGGACAGTAGGATGTGGACGACACTTCTCAGCTGCACCGATGGGTTCTTTGCCTCGTCCCTGCCTACGTGTTAACACCTTGGGGAGGCCCCTCAGTGTGAGTCCGGGCCTTACCCCCTGCTGGTTGTGTGATCTTGGCCAACTTATTTATGCTTTCTTGGTTTGTTTTCTCCTCTCTAACAGGGGGCGAGTGTTATTATCTACCTGATGCAGGAGTAAATGAGATAATGCACGTAAAGCGTCTGGTCCAGCTCGAGCACTCAACAGCCGTGGGCCACTCTGATCATTATTAGCAACAGTGTTTTGAAGAGAAGGACTGAGAGTTTGTTGCTTTCCCAAAGGCAGCGGAAGACGAAAAGACGTCAGGACCCCCCCGCCCCCGCCCCAACTGGAGGCTGCAGCGCGGGTGCGCTGTGGGGAGGGAGTGGGAAGGAGGGAGTTGGAGTCGCTTCCAGGTGGGCAGGGCTCTGGGGCTGGTGCTGGGAGCGCATGGAGCCAGGTGAGTGGTTGGGCTTCTCCTGCCACCTAGTGGCTCCTCTGGGCCAGGCCACCCAGCTGTCCCCTCAGGTCTGGGCGGCTGTGGGGCGAGGCTAGGCTTAAATATTCCTGAACACAGTATCTCCAGCCCTCTTCTGCTCACCCCATTTCATGTCCTGCCCCCTCAGGGACCCTGGCCCATGAGGCGTCCTTCATCTGGCCCCGGTGTGTGGGACAAGACCCGCCTCTCCAGGTGGAGGGAAAGCGGGAAGCCTTTGTTTCCTTGGCTTCCAGGTGGAGTGGGGGGCTGAAGCAGACAGCCTCACCCCCCTCCCACTGGCTTGATGACTGCTAATAGGAGAAGCTGGGGGCCCAGACTGCCTCGGTGTCTGCCTTGGTTCCATTTAATTCTATAAATATGTACTATCTTGTGCAGGCCCTGGGTTAGGTTCTCCTGAGCCTGTACCCCACTCTCTGGAGGATTTTGCCCTTTTGTCTCCAGGATGAGAGGAGGGGGACAGAGACCCGCAGCCCGGGGCCTGATGGTGAAGGGCCAAGTGGCGGCCTCGGGGGACAACTCCGCGTCTGGGTCTCCCCCGAGGAGGCTGCCTGGAATGATGTCCTAGTTGCATCATGTCTGACTCCTGCTTACAAGGTGGCTGTGACTATTTGGGAGAGGGATCTGGCGCTGGGTGAGGGGCTTCGGGAGGAGGCCAGGAGCCACACGTCGGGCTGTGAATGCAGGGTCAGGCGTCCACAGGCACCTCGTGTCTGCCCTGCTGCCCACTGCCCTCCCCACCCCGACACCCGCTTTTCCTCTCTGTGCGCCCTGCAGCCTCCGCCGCACCAGGCGGATTGCATCATTCCTGGCTTTGTTCTCAGAGCAGCAGGTGCAGGAGTGGGCCCGCTGCCTGCCGCCCTCTCATCTCCTTCCACTCCCTCCTGGGTAATCCTTCCTCCTCCCTTCCCCTGGCACCCCGGGAGTTGTCTGCCTTGCCCGTGGCTCTCGGCTCCCTTTCCTCCTTCTCCTGTTCCTCAGGGAGCCCCGGAGGCCACCGAAGGTAAGGTAGGGAAGGAAGCTGGGGGCAGGGATGGGTGCCAGGCTGGAAACTTCCCTTCATCATTTCTGCTCCCCACCTGGCTGAAAGCAGGTGCCATCCGCGAAAGGAACACCTGGTTATGGCCAGCATATGGCCTCCCAGAATTTGGGGACAAGGTCAGACATTGTCACCTGCTGAACTAAAGCTAATAATAATCAACGTAAGATGAATTAATTCAGCCCTTTGTAGAAGGTGCTCAATTTTTATTGATCATTTATGCACCGCCAGTGGACGAAGCATTTAAACTCACATTAATCTTTCAACAACTCTGTGAGCTGGTGCTGTTAGCATTCTTGGTTCGCAGATGAGGAAGCTGGAGCTCAGAGAGGTGAGGATACTTGTCCAAGACCACACAGCCACTAACTGGCAGGCCTGGGGTTTGAATCTTGGGCTGCCTCCTGTTAGTGGGACCGAAGCCTCTGGAAGAGATGGTTGGAAAACGCGATGCTGACCAGACTCGCACATTCCCTGCTTAAATGATGTTATTGCCCAAGACATTCACCAAGAGATGAGAGTGTCTTCTTTTAATTTGATCAAAGAGATAAGATATAATACACACCAAATGACCTGGGCTGGGCCCTGCGCCTGCTCCCCACTGCTGTACCTCCGAGGCAACGCTGTTGCCGAAGGTTCTGGCCCATCTGTGGTGTGGAAGGTGAGCACATCAGGGGGCCAGCCTACCAGAGAACGAGGAGGATTGGGGGCTGCACACGCAGACCCCACAGACTGGTGGATGGTTCTGTCCCTTCCCTTTTCAGGGCCTCTGCTTGTGAAGCTTCCTGCGGTGCTCAGGGTGTTGATAAAATAGCATTGGGGTTTAGCAATCTAGTCACCATGACTTTGGCTAGTAGGAGTCCAGATTGCCTGAGGGCTAGATCAGCATCTCTGGGGACAGACAGTCCCTGACCTTGCAAAGCCCAACACCAAACCCTGGGCCTGGCCAAACAGCAGCTGTTTCAGAGGCCCAGCATGGGTGGCTGCTGCTGCCACCTCCTTCTCCTTGTTTTCGCTTCCTCAGCACTGAAAGAGAACCAGAGGGAAACCAACTGGAAAGAATGGGCTTGGCTTCCTCAGCCAGGGCCCAGCTCCCCCACGGCCTGGGAGAGGCCGGCTCAGGATCCGGGGACAAGCATGCTGGCTGATACTCTTATCTGTCTCCTGTCTCTTTGGCTTGGGACAGACTCCCTCTGAAGGGACAAAAGGCCCCATTGACCCCATAGCCTTGTGACCTCACCCAAGTCTGTCCCTCCCTCCCCAGGCAGCCAGCAGGGCAGTGGCGTAGCAGACAAGGGCCATGAGGCCACTGAGAGGGCATGGCAGGGAAGCCAAGAGGAGACACAGCCAGCTGGGCAGGGAAGACCGGGAGTGCGTGGGCAGCGCCCCCCAGATCCCCACCAGGGGCGGCCAGCACTGAGGGGCTCCTGCGACTCCTGGCTGTAGTCCCAGGAGCAAAGCAGTAAATACCCTGCAGGGAGGGCCAAAGCCTGGGAGGGCCAGGGGAATCCAACTTCAGCCCCAAAATGAGCTGCCTGGGAGCTCCAGGCCTCCCCGGCCCTACATTCCTGCCTCCCTGCCCCCAGCGTGCCCCCCGCACTCAGCCCATAAAGCCCCCTTTGTCTGGACCACGGAAGATCTTAACTCTCCCGCCCCCTCTCCCTCACCCTCTGGTGCCTAACAAAGAGGCCAGAGCTCAGTGAGAAGTGGTGCGGCCACCTTCATCCCAGCCTGGGCATGGGCCCAGGGGCTGTGGGCAGCCAGTCCTTATGCACCGACGCCTCCACCCCACTGCCCGCCTCAGGGCAGGTTCATTTCCATCCTTGTCCACTCGGGACTCCACAGCCCTGCCCCAGGCGGCATGCCCACCTGTCACACGCCTGTTCATGTGATGTCCCTCTCAGTTCGGTGCTGCCCTGCCGGGGGCAGAACAGAGAGACAGTGGGTGGTCAGGAGCCACCCCGATGGGGGTATTGGTGGGGGAAGGAACTTTCTGACACCTTCTTGGTCTTCACCAGAGTGGGTGGCCCACTGCCCACAAGTTAGGTTCCCAAGTGGTATCTGGGGGTTCAGGTACCTCCAGGTATCCGGTAGCAGATGAACAGGTCAGCCCCCTCTTGCTTGGGGCATGGTGCACAGAGTGGGCGACTGGAATCTCCATCTCTGTTCCCCACCCCCAGCCAAGGGCCTCAGAACACACTGGAATACAGGCTAGGCCCTGGCAACAGCCCCCTGTTCTCACAGCAGTCTCTGGGCTGGGGTAGCACAGTGTCTCCCTGTGTCCCAGTCTCTCTGGGTATCTCTGGCCTGCCCTCAGACAACCCCTGAAGTGGGTCGTCACCATGGGATCAGTACTGTCACCAAGGTGCCGTGAGACCTCGGCAAGCCCCTCTCTGGCCCCTGTAAAATGAGAGGGAGTCTTCGCTCCGGCGGCCGTGCCCCAGGACAGGCAGAACGGCGGGTGGAGGCGGGATGAGCCCTGGGTGTGTGAGGGTCGTGTGTGCGTTACGCGGTGGTCGGGACGCGCGACTGCGTGCGCGCGTGTGAGCGGGTGTGCTCGCCGGTGCGCGGTGCCGCCGCCGGCCGGGCGGGGTGAGAGGGGAGGGGGCGGGCGGAGGGGCGGGGCCCGGGCAGGGCGGGGAGGGGGTTTGGGCGCTGACACCAGGCGCTCCTCGCGCGCCGCGGTCGCCGGGTGCAGCTGCCCCGACAGGGCGCATGGAGCGGCCGCCGCCCCCTGCGCCCCCTGGGGCCGGCGCGGCGAGGACGGCATAGCGGGGCGCAGCATGGAGCAGGTGAGCGGGCGCGGGGCGGGGCGCGCGTCTGAGAGCCCAGGGCTGGGGGCGTAGTGACCGGGTGAGGGTGGGCGCGCTGACAGCCAGGGGCCCCGCCACGGCGGGAAGGGCTGGGGCTCTGGGGGAGGGATGGGGCTGATGTGACACAGAGCTGGTGCACACACACACACACACACACACACCCCCGCGCGGGGACTCCCCCGTCACTGACACCAGCGAGGCGCTCGCAGAGGGCGCGCACGCTGCCTCTCTCCCCACCCCCCTCTCCAGAAGGACGTCACCCACATTTAGAAGCCCCCATCCCCGCTTGGTAAGGTCCCAGCCTCTGCTCTCTGAACCCAGGCCTAAGGGGGCTGCAGGCTCTACAGAATGAGGGGTGCGCTCCGTGCCATACCACTACCCAGTGACCCCCAGACCTCCCTGGTGGGACCTCAAACTGTGGCCATCCTCCTCCCCCTCCACATCAAGGGGCATCTCAGCCAGCCTCCAGTCGCAGCAGCTGCAGCAGCTGCAGCCACCATTTCATGGCAGTCAAAAGATGGGGTGGGCTGGGAGGCGCTCTAGTGATGCGCCCCAAAGACAGAGCTGCAGCCCCGGCCAGCCAGGGGGCTGCCTTTCTTTCACACGGGCTGCGCGAGAACACATTAAGAGTGTGGGCTGGGCATCATGGGCAGGGGGAAGGCCCCTTCCAGTCAGAGCTCGCGCCCCTGCTCGGAGCTCAGCAAATCCCAGACAAGCGAGGCCAGTCACCTTCAGGGAGCAGGAGGGGCTGGATCCTGACTCCAGCCCCCTCTCTAAGAGGGGCAGCACCCTTTTGGGGGGCAGAGGGAAGGGGCTGTTCCTAGGGTTGCCTTGCTCCTTTCTCAACCTTTACTTGGGGTGAGGTCTTGGGGTGGGGTCTCGATGGTGGGATGGGTTTTTCTGTCACTGGGCGTGACTTTAAGTGCTGGGCTTGGCCACACTCCCCTCCTTTCCCTGCGCCAGGCTCCTTGGGGGCTGCTCTGCCTAAAGCAGTGGCCAGGGGCCTGGCTCTAAAGCCCCCCCGCCTCCAGACCCACCCTCACCCCCTCCCCTGCGGGGTGGGTTGCCTGTGACCGTGGTGAGAAGAGGGGTGAGGAGGGGAAGGGGGAGGGATGAGGGTGAGGGGGTCATCCTAATGTCTGGGGGTTGGAGAGAGGCACTGGGGAGGCATGAGGTGCTCTGGGCATCCTCCCTGGGCTAGTCTAGTCTCCAGGCCTGTTTGGCATCTTGGCCATTAATCTAAATGGCCAGTGGCAGCTCTCTGGAGCACCAGGCCTTGCAGGGGGAAGGGGACTCAATTGTCTGCTGCTCTTGTTATTACAGCTCTGAGCACAAAAAAGTAGAGGGGGAGGGAGTACTAAATGCCACTGAATTGCTCGTGGTTAATTTCACGCTATGTGAATTTTACCTCGATTTGTAAAAAGGGAGGGGCAAGGCTAGGGTCCACACCGCTTCCTGTCTGGGGAACCCTAAACTCGTCTCGCTGGACCTGCAGCGCAGTTTGTTCCTTAAAGTAGCCCATCAGCCTTCATCAGCCTTCCGTAACTGTTCTGGGGCTTGGCCACTTCCCCTGTCCTAGAAGACGGACCAGAGCCTGCTCTCTGGCCTCCTCCCCTGGGAGAGACATAGAGGGGAGTCAGGATATTGGGTTCCTGCCCTGGCTCCATCACAGTCACCGGGAGGCCTTGGATGTCCATTCTCTCTCTAGGCTGCTGTGAGATCTCTGCCAGCTATTCCAAGTGGTGGCTCCTAGGTTCTTTTCTTTTTTAAATTAAAATATTTTTAGAGACAGAGTCTCACTCTCTCACCCAGGCTAGGGTGCAGTGGAACAATCATAGCTCACTGTAGCCTTCAACTCCAGGGCTCAAGTGATCCTCCCACCTCAGCCTCCCAAGTAGCTAGGACTACAGGAGCGTGCCACCATGCCTGGCTAATTTTTAAATTTTTTGTAGAGAGGGAGTCTGTCTATGTTGCCCAGGCTAGTCTCCAACTTCTAGGCTTTAGAGATCCTCCCACATAGGCCTCCCAAAGTGCTGAGATTACAGGTGTGAACCACTGCGCCCAGCCTCTAGGTTCCTTCTAGGTGTCCTGGGACAACTCTGCCAAGGAGCATAGCAGCTTGGCTTGTCCCCTGGACCATGAGCCCCACCCCCACCCCGATGCAGATTCTGATGATTGGCACAATCGTGGAGGTGCCCAGGCTGATGTGGCTAATGCCATATGGCAGCCCCAACCCTGCCCGCCCACTGGTGTCACCAGCTTTCTGGATGTGCCGGAAGCATGGTGTGTATGGTGTGTTTCTGAAATCAGAGCTTCTTTTCATCGCACCAGGGGAAGCTCCTATTTTAAGTTTCTCATGTGCCGAGCCCTCTCATAAAGCAAAGAATCCTTTTATAGTGCAAGAACTGCCCCGATGTGTCTGTTTGGTATGTGTGGATTTTGGCGTGTAGGGCTTCCTTAAAGGGGAGCATGCCTGGAATCTCTCACAGGGGCTGGAACTGCTGGGTGGGGTGGGTGCCAGGACCGAGGGGCTTGCCCCTCTGTGGTCAGCCCCGCCCCTCTTTTCCCCCCATCTGACTCCTGCATTCACTCCGCCCAGGGCTGGCTTGGGGCCAGACAGAGGAGAGGGGAGCAGCTGCTGGGGATTTCCAGAGCTTCCAGGGGGAGGTGGGAGCCACCCCTCCTATCGCCCTTCCTCCCCTCCCCTTCTCTTCCTCCCTTCCCTCCCTCTCCTCTTTTCTCCCCTTTTCCACTCTTCCAGAAGGGCAGAATGGAGGCAGGGAGGTGAGTGGATCAAGCCCTTCCTATGTGCAGTGATATGCAGGGCTAGGTGGGGGTAGGTGGGGTCTGGGGGGCAGAAGCAGGAAGAATTAAAGAGCCCTCACACGAGACCGTAGAACTGAGTGTCCTGGAGCTGGACGGGACCACCTGGCCTGACCCCTCCCAGAGTGATGGTCCTTGGGCAGAAGGTGCAAGGACTTAGCATTAGACTTGAGCTCAAGTCCTGAATCCTAGCTGGGAGATCTTGGACAAGTTACTTAACCTCTCTGAGCCCGCTTCCTCATTTACACAGTAGGGCTAATAATATCCCCCTTACAGTGTTGTCATGGGGATTAAATGAAATAGTGTTTCTAAAGAGCTCGACACATCATAGATACTCAACACAATTTAATACCTTTCCTCTCCATCCTGGTGTTTTCGAGCTTCTGCTAGGTGATGTCATGGTCTTTGTAAGTCATCTTTTAGCCTTGCGTGCACTCATACACGCAGCGTGTGCCACGGGGGCTTCGATGGCCAGGTGTCTGCAGGGCTGAGACCCCAGCCCAAGATCTCCTCCTCTCCTTGCACCACGAAATAGGTTTCCCAAAGATGGTTCCCCTGAGGGACGCCCAGTTCCAAGTGGCAAGGGTGGAGCATCTTCAGTCACCCCCTCCCCTGACACAAGGGCAGGCTGGGTGTGGCTTGCTCACCCTGCTGCCAGCCCAGGGGAGCCGCAGCCTCCTGCTCCCACCCCAAGCCAGCTGTCTGAGGTCGCTGGGCTGTGGCCCCAGCTGTTTGGCAGATTACCAGTGCCCTTTAGCCCCAGCCTGGCCGGGGGTCTTTAGCCTCCCTCTCCCCGAGGGGTGTTCAGGCGGGATTCTTCTCACAGCATTCCTCAGGGACCTGGCAGCAGGGATGAGGGTGGGAACTGACATGGTCTTGAGCGGAGTGTTGCCCCACCCTACACCGTTAAAGACATTCAACAAGGTCCTCTCTGTGGGATGCCTGGGACTTCTACCAGAGCCTGGGCCTCACCCCCTCCCTCCTTCCTCTGCCACTTGCCAGTAGAGGGCCTTTGGGGTCTAGGCCAAACCCCGCCTGTCTCCCAAGGCCCCTTCCCTCCCCCTCGTTGCTGGAGGGCTGTGCTTGCACCACCCTCAGGGCACCGTCGCAGGCACCCTCCGCCATGTTTCTTGCCCTCCCTGGAATAGGAGCTCACTGAGGGCAGTCACGACAGCTGGTTCATCGAACTGTCCCCACCACCCCACACAGCAGTTTGCATGTAGGTGCTCAGTAAATGCCTGTTGATTTGCTTGAACTGGGCCCCACCTGCTTTGGAGATGCAAATTGGGGTGGGGTAGTGCTGCTTTTGGGGGCCAAGCCGAGGACCTGGGGGGCTGAAAGCCATAGGTGCCAGCACAGCTCTCCCCTCTCGTCCTGCCCTCCTGTCCTTCTCCACCAGGGGGTGCTCGTTCCCCTTTGGTGGAAGGGCCTGAGCTGGGGCCAGGTTTACGGTCCTGTACCCGCCATAACCCAACTTCCACACATTACGGGTTTTCGTTTTCAGCTCACAGGGTGCTTCAAATTCATTATCAAATGTGGCTCTTAAGTCGGAGGCAGGCTGAGAAGACCTTATCGTTTTCGTCCTGCAGGGGGTGAAACTGAAGTTCAGAGAATGCACTTGTTCTCAAAGTCATACAGCTACCAGGTGGGCAGCCTGGGAACTCGAACCCCGGTCTTCAGATTCTGGTTTCAGTGCTCCTGGGTCATGACCCTGGACAGTTCTGGCCTGGAGACTCCCCGACCTCCCCGTCTGGCCTCTGTGCAGCCCTGGGGAAGATGGGTTCTTCCTCGGGTGCCCGTGACTCGGGATGCCTTTCCCCCGGCTCCACTCACCACGGCCTCCTCCTGTCCCCTCAGGCTCCCGCTCCCTTGGGGCCAGCTCCTCAACCAAACAGCCTGCTTGAGTCGCCCCCACCCAAACAGAAACAGCACTGCTCACCTGTGCTGCCCGACTGTCCCTTCCCGCTACCTCTCCCAGTGGGCTAGATTCCATGTCCTCATGCCGTCTTCTCCGCATTGGGCACCCCTGGAATGTGCCCTCTCTGCCTGACATGGTGCCACCTCCTCCGGCTGCCTCTCCGTCCTGCCCTGCTCTGCCTATCCCTGAAGGCCAGCGCTCCTGCCAGCTGTCCCGAGCCCAGTTCCCTCTCACTCTTCGCTCTCCCTGGAGAATGTGATCCACACTCTCGGTCTCAGGGACCCCCAGACTTCCAAAGCCAAGCCCCTAGCTCAAGCCTCTCCCAGAAGGTAGACCCAGGATTTAGGCAGCCAGTCACTGCTCCACCAGCAACACAGCCTGCGGGTTAAGTGTGTGCACTCTGGAGCCCAAGTGCCTAGGTTTAAATCCTGTGTGGCTTTGGGTAAGATACTTGAGTGCTCTGGGCCTCATTCTCCTTATCCATAAAACAAGGATTATGATATCTATTTCGCGGAGCCTCTGTCAGGCTAAACTGGAATGACGCACACAAACGGCTTATCTCAGTGCTCACCTGTCCTCTCGCTCTGCAAACACCGTAGACAACTGTTCTACCTGATACTCCAAGCCTTGGATTTGCTCTAGACTCTTCCATCTCCTTCCTCCTACACACAGTAGGTCACCAAGTCCCAGAAGCCCCTGGTGTTTGTTACCCCCGTCCCTTGCCCTGGCACATGCCCCCCGGAAGCTGCTGGCTCACTGCCCTCTGTTCCTTGCCCACCCTGTGCCACAGTGGCCATGGCACATCTCTGCTTACGCTCCCTGCCCCAGGCCAGGCTCGGATCTAAGTGCCTCTGGCCCAGCCACTCCACGGTCACGCCCCCACCTGTTTCCTTCCTCATCCCTCCACACTTCCTGCCCACTTTGCTCCAGCCACGATGCTGAAGCCTGCTCTCTCTGCCTCCCTGCCTTCATCCGCCATAATCCTTCTCCCCAGGGCACCTGGTTCCCCTCACTCAGCCCACCCTGGCCCCTCCCACGGGGCCCCAGGCAGGTTCAAGGTGCCTCCTACAGAAGCCTTCCTCTGTTTCTCCAGCCGCACTTCGCGCCTTCTCTGGGATCTCACTACAGAGTCAGGATTGGGGAAGACCAGGACCCCTCAAGGGAAGGATCCAGGCCTTTTCTATATTTCCAGGGCCAACCCACCCACTGCCCTCCGCTCCCCACCCGTCATGTATTAGGCCTCCCAATAAGCATTTGGGAATGAAGGGAGGTGATTGGGCTGGAGGGGGTCAGAAAGAGGGGAGTATAAAGAGGGTCCTCAGTGAGGGACACGCTCCGCTCCACCCTATGTTGGGCTCCATTGCCCCGAACCCTGGAGGAAGGCGTCCCGGGGATAGAGTGGATTTGGAATGAACGGCGGGATGCAGGAGTGAGACACAAGAGTCAGAGGGGTCGGAGAGGCGGATGGAGAGGAAGGGCGGGAGGAAGATGGACGGGAGGGCAGGGACAGGATGGGGGTGCGGGTCAAGGTGCAGGAAGGGGTGGGAAGGGCAGCAGGGTGGGGGAAGAGCCACACACGCTTTCTGGGAAGTGGGAGCGGGTGGGGGAGGTGTGCGTAGTGCATTGTGGAGGGAGGAATTCGCCTGCCGGTCACTGTGAGCTCATTTCCTCTCACCGACTCCTGCAGGGTCTGAGGGCATCGGGCTCTGGAAAAAGTGAGCCAGGGGCACCCCAGAGGCCACCACCCTCCTCTCCTGCCTCACAATCTCAGTGCAGTCTGGATTTCAGATGCCACCCCTTGCCCCTTGCGGAGACAGCACTTTGTTGTGGGAGGAAAGAACCCCTGAACCAGGGTGGCAAACAAGCCTTGGACCACTGGAGGAGCTATAGGGCAGAAAGAGGCAGGATCAGGGGACCTGGTTGAAGAGTAAGCAAGAAAATCCAGGCAGCATGATGGATTACAGTTAGACAGCAGGAAGGACTTTCCAGAAGTGGGGGATAATTGTGGCTGCACATGACCTTGATGAGGAAGGGAGAGGAGTTATTAACTGTCCCTCCATCATTATAAATAAGAATCCCTTTCTATTGCCTGCCAGGGCATTTAAAACAAATCTAATAAAGCATATGATTTAAAAACCAGTCAGTATCTCCATCCTCAGGCTCCCAGGAGTAGGGGTGGCCTAGTTGGTGTCTGGGCCACCCCATCCTTTCCAGGACCCGAGTTCCTGACCCTGATCAAGGGCAAAGGGGTGGGGGGTTGGGCCCGACCAGCTGTCGGGAGTCAGGGTGGTAGTGGTGACACAGTTTCATGAGGTCTCCTCACCACAGGCAAGGGGTGACTCCAGTAGGCAGAGGTTGGCCTTTCCACATTCATTGACTCCCCTCTCCAAGTCCTATTTCTACGTATCTGTGGCCTCTGCCTTCATTTCTGCATAATCTGGGAAAAGGAATACAGAAGCCCCTTAAAACTGCAAGAAGGCCTGGGAAACAGGCATGCATTGGCTGTAGGAAATAAGGAGTAGGAAGAATGAGAACAGAAAGAACTTTCCAGCAGAAATGAAGGACAGAGGCACCGTCCCTTCTTGGACTGTCAGGGATGGGCTGGAGGGGTGGGGCCGAAGGGCAGGGAAATAAGAACCAGTTTAGGACACAAGGTGTCTCTTTGGACCCAGCTTAGAGTGAAGCTAGCGAGGGTGGCTGTGGGCAGCTGGTGACTCGGTCTGTGCTGTCACTGTTGCCCACTGCGGTGGGGGTCTGTGGGCTGGTCCTGAGGCCCTGGGGCTCCTGCCAGACTCCCTTTCAGCCGCAATCCCCCGCCTCTGCGGCATCCTGCGCTGAGACTCTGCCTGGGAGGGGCTTCCCTAGATTGAGGGGCGGCCCCCATGCGCCAAAAGTGTCTCGACATCTATGAGTCTCTAAAGGGAGGGCTTCCTAAGCCTTTTTCTGTCATCCCCTCTCTTCCATCCTGGGTCTCACCTTTATTTCAGACTTCTCTGCTTCTCTCTCTACTCTCTGTCTTGGCTCTGCCTCCCTCATGCCCCGGGGCCCCTGTGTCTCCGATTCTGACCGTCCCTGTCTGGCTGTTTCTCTTTGCTTCCTTCTCCCTTCCTCTCTCCCTGTGCTAGTTCTGGCTTCAGCGCCCTTGCCCTCTTTCCTGGGCCCGGATCACCGTCTATCTGGGCCGGTCCCCTTGACGCCGGCGCAAGCTGTCTCCTTGGGACCCCCTCTCTTCCTCGGGCTCTGTTCTGACCTCCAGCTCTGCTGCCAGCACAAACCCCATTATCAGTCTGCGGCCCTCGGGAGAGGCCGCCTGTGCGCCCCGACGGGAGCGGGGGTGGGGGAGGGGCAGCAGCGAAGGGGCGGGACTTGGGGGAACACCCGCGCTCGGCCCCGCCCCTTCGGCCCCGCCCCTCCCGGGTCCCTGCCGGCGCCCCCAGCCGTGCCCGGACCGCAGAGCCGCCGCTGCCGCCCGATGAATGGAGTCGCCTTCTGCCTGGTCGGGATCCCGCCCCGTCCGGAGCCCCGGCCCCCCCAGGTGAGGGCGCTGGGCCAGGGGAGGGGGCGGGGCCGGGCGCTGCCGGGGAGCGGGCAGCCGGGCCCGGGTCGCTGCGCCCCAGCCCGCCGGGCACAGCCTGGAGCGCAGGGCGCGGGCACAGCGGGCACCGGTGCAGGGAACTTCGGCTGATGTCGGACAGGGGAGAGGGCCGGGGCGAGAGCTGCCCGGGGCAGGGGGGAGGGAAGGAGGGAGGTAGGCAGGGGGCCGGGACGGGCACCGGGCTGCCAGGGCAGGGGGCGCCGACCAGGGTGACGGTGCCAGGCCCCCCGCGGCCGGGCAGCGGGGGCGGGAGGCCCGCGCCTTTTGTCCGGGATTTTCAGGCGGGGCGCCTGCCGCCGTTTCCTCTGCCCGAGTGTTCGTTTTCCGTTGGCGAGGCCCCTGCACAGCTGGAGCGAGAGGGAGTGGGGGAGGGGGTTCCCGGGGCGGGACGTCCTCCGCCAAGGCGGCCGGACACCCCCTCCCCGCGCCACACTCGCCCCCTGCGGGGTCGGAGTGCGGGACCGGCTTCCAGGCACGGGTCCGCCGCCCCGCTGGGTCCTGGGGAAGAGAAACAGGGCCCCGGACCCCCGGACCGCAGGCGCGGCTGCCCTCCCCTCTGCCCACTCCGGCCGGCCGTGGGTGGGTCTGGGCGCGGGGTGCCAGGGGCATTACTCAGCGCTGGGCTGCTTTGCTTGGGTCCTTTCATCTGCCAGCTGCTGAGGCTGGGGAGGGGCCAGCAGGGGCCTCATCCCTCCATCAGGGCCAGTCCCCTGCCTCTGAGCCTGGCCGTGTAGCCCTACTAAAGTACCCAGCACTAACTCCCTGCATCCCAAGTTGAGGGTTGAACACCGTCAGGCCAATAGTTTTCCCGTGCCTGGAAAAGAGGTTCCTTAGGGTCCAGGCTGGGGTCAAGGCCTGGGCTGAGGCCTCTGCCTTTTTTGACAGGGCTGAAAGACCTGGGGACCCTCCTCTCTAGCCCTACCCCCAGTTTTGGAGGTGGGATCTCGTGCTTTGCAAACTTTTTACAAGACTGGTGTGTTTCTCCAGTGCTGGATGAGTTCAGTTCTCCCTCAGTCTGCATCTCTCTCCCTTCAGCCAAAGTGTGTTTCCTAATTACAAACTCGAAATTCAGGATGGACAGGGGGCGGGGGTGGAGGTCATTAAGCATGAGTCCCTTGGATTCAACCCCCCACCAACTACACACTTCACCTCTATCCCCTTACAATCTCCGCCCCCACCCCGTGGCCCAGCTGGGGGTGGATGGCTTTTGATTCCACGTGGTTCTCCCCTCCTGCCAGGGCAACAAGCTCCATTCCCCAAAGTGGTGGCTCTCACTGAGATGTGCTCATTGGCATGCGATTTGAATCTCAGTTACGTAACCAGTCATTTTGCCTCCAAACACAGCCCAGAGGTCCCTAGCCCCAGCTACTTCTTCCACTTGCCCACAATGTTGTTGGGTCTACCCCAAGGTGGCAGGGAACGCCAAGGTCCTGAATCCAAGGCCCTGCCTTCTTCTTGGGAACGAGAACAGTAAATCCCCTACATTCAATGCTGGATTTGAGGGCCTCAAAAATCCCCTGTAAGTGGGCAGGTGTTGCCATCCCATTTTACAGTGAGGGTCTGAGCCTACACAGTGACAGTGCCAAGGCTAGAACCTGGGTCTCCTGATGGTAATTATGGCTTAAGATGAAGTCTGGGGAGGAAAGTTATTAGGAAGGTGGCTTTGTGAAACCCTAGGGAATGAGGAAGGCTTTTGTGGATCCCAGCCCAAGCAGAGAGGTTCTAGACCTGGGGACTAGCCCTTGTGCTGGGCAGCCTGGGTGGGGCCTCTGTGTTCCCCTCCTCGGGACAACCTTGAACTCACATGGAAGGAGTGCAGCATTCTTGGCGTGGACAGGACTGAGGATGAAAGCAGGAGTGGGCAGTGGATTGCTTCATCCTTCATTGCAGGGATACTTAGAAGGACTTCTCGATGTGTAAGGTTAAAATAGAGACTACAAAGCAGAAGGATGGAATAAGTTACAATGTGAGGGATTGCAGTTAGATACTCAGTAGCACTTCCAGGAAGAGATTTGTGAGCTGCACCATCCCTGGCTAGCCTCAAGCATCATGCAGGGAAGTTTTCTCCAGTACAGTGGGTCAGGTGGATTCCTGTGATGTTGGATTCTGATGTAGAAATCTGGATATATTCATTGGCCTGCAAATATATTCAAATGAGCAGATACATTAGTGCCTTAAAATGTGTTTTTAAGGAAGGAGAATTGCTTTAATTGTATAGCTAATAACTAATATAATACATAGATAGCAATTGCTCTGGGCCAGGGTTTATATAAATTGCCTCATTTAATCCTCACAATATACCACGAGGTGGATACTATTATCCCCATTTTACAGTTGAGGGCACTGAGGCACAGAGAGCCAACAGTTCGGCCAAAATCACGTTGCTGGTGGGCTGCAGAGCCAGGCTAGGAGCCCTAGTAATCTGGCTTCAGAGTTGTGCTCACTGTCCAGCTTCTTAGGACCTGCCTTGTCCCACTGTCACTCCCACCCTGAATCTGGGGCCATCACGGACACAGCCCAAGATCAAGGTCAACTTCTCACTGGAATGGAGTTTGGTTGCTTGTCTTTCTGCTGGGACAGGGATGGGGAACAGTGGCCTCAGGGGTGGCGAGGCCTCAGGTGTCCCCTGCCCCCCCGTGGTTGGTGAGTGGGAAGCAGCCCCTCTTTCAACCTCCCGCACCCACCCCGTGCCGCCCGCAGCACTTGGACCAGGGCTCAGTTCATTGGTGGTTTCCCTCCAAAGGGGCACCAGCCCTGCTCTGTTGGCCGCGGGGGTTCAAAGGTGAGATATTGGCTTGGTCAGGGATTTGGACAAAGCCCGGTTTTAATTATCCTGCTCTCTCACCCTCCCCAGAGCGAGCCATGAATAGGGCCTGTGGGAGCTGGTGCTGCCTTTCCCCAGCACCCCCCACCCCTTCAAACAACCCCCCCTTTGATCCAGGGCCCCCTGTTTCTTGTGAAATTGCGCCAACTCGTCAGCAGGGCAGTGCCAGTATGTACCAGGCAGGCATCGCCTCCCCCGCTGCCTCAGTGGGACAGCGGGCTGAGATGGCTTTGGGGAGAGTTTACAGCTCTGTGGGGGTGGGGTGTATTCATCACCTGTTCAAGTGCATCAGGACCAAAGGGGTCATCTTGTCCAACTCCCTCCTGTGGGGAGACATGCCGGCGAGCACCGGGGTTCCTTAGCCGTGGCAGACGAGAACCCAGGTCTTCTGACTCTCAGGCTCCCGACCCATGCCTTTCCCTCCATGGCTGCTGCCGTCCTTGCTGGCCCCCTCAGGGCAGGGTTCTTGGACTGGGCCCCGAGAGGGAGAGGGGAGGGCAGGGAGGAGTAGGGACAAGTGGACAATGTGTCCTGTTCATCTCTGTGTCCCCAGTGGCCGGCACAGCGCCTGGCACAGAGCAGCTCTCCATAAATGTTTGTGAAGTACAAACCAGGCAGCGGCCCCTCCCCTGGCCTCCCAGGGCACTCCATGCCAACTCTATCTCTGGCATGGTGCTGGGTGATCTACATGTCAGTCTACCTCACCAGACTGGAGTTATCTAGAAGCAAGAAAAACCATAATGGCAACTGCTTTTGTAGTACTCACCACTAGTAGGTACATCACCATCACCCCATTCGACAGATGAAAAAAACGGCACAAAGAGATGACATGGCCTCCTAATGTCACACAGCAAGTAAGTGGCAGAGCTGAGGAGCTGACCATGCTCTTAACCTCATCCCAAGGGGCCCTAGAGATGTCATTTTTGTCTTGGTATCTACAGGGCTTGGCACACAGCAAGTACTCAGAGAATGTTTGTTGACTGACTGACTGACTAAATTTACGAATGATGGGACAGTGTGTGGAAAAGCCGCAGAATCCTGTAACCTACCCTTTGGAAGTAGGTGGGGTTGGGCTCTTGGGAAGGCAGCCTGGAGGTGCCTCACGGTGTTATCCGCAACAACAGTCCCTGAGCCAAACCCAGAGAGGAAGGGAAAGCTCACTCACCCATACCCTGTCCCCTGTCACCACTGCCTCCAAGGCTTGGCAGGGGCCACCAGGGCTCCTCCCGTCTTCTGGCCTCTCTTTTGCTCTCACTCCCTCCCTCCTTCCTGTAGAGTTCTGAGGGGGCAATGATGAGGAAAGGGCACATGAGGAAAAACTACAGGTTGGCACAAGGAAGCCTGTTCGTTTTTTCTCTCTGGCCTGAGATGTTCAGTTCACCTCAACACCTGGTAATGGAAGATTCTGTCCCTTTCAAGTTGGAAGGTGGACAGAGTCTGGTTTGGGGCAGGATCTGTCCTATCAATTCTCCATCTCTCACAAGAAGGGGTGTTAGATTTCTGACCACCTCCAGTCCTAAACCTTAGGCCCAGGGACATCTCCAACCTTCTTGAGCCCTTATGCACCTGAACAGGTGACTTCTTCCCTTCTGACTCCCTCTGCCCCTCATTTGCTGGTTTGAATTAACATTAGTCAGTCACTATCTCCAGGCCACACTTCGTCTGCTTATAAAGGCGGGTGCACAGCTGGCTAGGAAAAAAGAGGGGTGTGTGGGAGATATGGTCCACTGTTTAATGTAGACAGGCCAGTCATGGGAGCTGAGGGGCCTGGGCCTGGCATGGTCCTCAGTGCCTGGGGAGGCAGGAGCAGCACCCTGTGGTTGAGTGTATGGGCCCTGCCTTTAGCCTGCTGGGGTTCAAATTTCAGCTTTACCCCTTATTCACTGTATGACCTTGGACAAGTGACTTAGTTGTTTGGCTTCGGTTTTCTTATTCCTGAAATAATCCCTCAAAATAATTGGGAGGACTAAGTGACATTTGGTAATCTCAGCTATCGGTAGCAACTATTATTAAACAAACAATAATCAATAGATAGAAATGACAACATACTTTTTTTTTTTTTTTAATCCAACCCCTAAATGGAACCAGAGCAACATACTTTTGACCCAGTAAAAGGAATCTTTTATGGTCAAATAATCTGAAGAGGAAATGAGCTGCCTCGGGAGGTAGTGAGCGTGCCTCCCTGGTGGTGGGCAAGCACAGGCTAGACAGTGACGTGGACCAGAGAGAATTCAGGCATTGGGTGAGGGGTTGGCACAGAAAACCTTAAGGGCCCTGCATTGGGACCATACTATGTGATAGGAAATTAGAGAAGCAGGTGAGACCTCATTCTTGCTTTGGGGGATCAGGAGAAAAGGCAGATACCCCAGCCTTCTGGGAACATCAGAGATTGGCCGCCATGATTTGGGCTCCTCGGAGGAATGGTAGTCCTGACAGGCAGCCTGGAAGGATGAGTATGGTTCTGATGGGTGGGAGAAGGTGGGATTGTATTGTAGGCCCAGGAAGGGCTTGGTGGCTGAGGGGCAGAGAGGAGGCTGGGCCATCGGTCCTGAATTCAGCCCCAGGGCTGCGTCATCGTCCTGGGTGCCCAAGGGGTTTGGGTGTATGGTGGTGGTGGGGAAACTAGTAATTCCCTGTCCTGCCACCCCCCAGTCGCTGCTGTAGGAGGGGCCAGGGCTACTCGCGGTGGCAAGGAGCCCGGGCCTGTAAGGAACGGAACTGGGGAAAGAAAGACTTCTTATGCCCAGTGCATTTGGGGGCGTCTGGGGGTCGGGGGAACAGTGGTGCCTTTGTCCCCAGCCGCCGGGAATCTGGCCGAGGAGCTGGCCCTGGGTCTGGCCGGGCCCTCGGCAGGCAGGTCCTCTTTGAAGTGACCCTTTCACAGCTCAGCCTGAGTCCCTGGGAGGGAAGACAGCCTGGGGTGGGGCGTGGGGATGACAGACCCACAAGCCAAGGCCTGAGGGCTGGAAGCAGACCCAGTGCTGGCCTCCTGGGGCCAGAGGAATGTGGTGGGCTGGGGGGGACATGCGGGAGCCATGTGGCAGGACAACCACCCAAGGGGTCTTGGCCCCAAGTGCGGGTCCAGTAGGGAAGGACAGAGTCCATTTTGGCCCCGTGCCTGGTTTCTATCAGTCTGCAGTGTGTTTTCTGTGTGACTCTGGGCTCCTAAATCAGCAGCTGCTTCTTCCTTTTTAATATCCTCAAAAAGTGTGAGAAGTCCTTGGAAAGAATCGGGTGAGCATGCAAGACTTAGAGTCCTTGGGAAGAGGCGGGGCAGGGATCCAGGCCATCGGAGCGTTTCCTGCTCCTGAGAGCCACCAAGAGGCTGGAAGGGGAGGAGGCTGAAGTGGAGACCCCACCCTCCACCCCAGAGGTCCCCTCATTCCCAGTGTGGAGAAGCTCGGTGTTGTTCCTGAAAAGGGAGAGGAGGAGGGAGGAGAGAAGCCATGCAGAGAGGGGACGCCTGCCTATGTTTCAGCTGGAGGAATATGACAGGCCGCCCCTTCCCCTGTCTCTCCATTGCGTCATGGGGAAACTGAGGCCCAGAGAAAGGACAGGTCAAGGGCGTAGAG
>RJWJ010009769.1:0-48874 GCA_004363605.1 Indri indri | reverse complement strand
CAGAGCAGAAGACAAAAAAAGAGAAATATTATCTTAAACTGGATGCTCATCATATTGTATGCTGAATTTGAATGAAATAATTTGATTCTTCAAGTGGTACATTCCCATGTTAAAATCCAAGAGAAAGATATATTTTGGCATTCCCACACATCACTAAATTAGGGATACAATCAAACCCTGGCTGAACAAAAATCATAGAGCAGCAAAACATCCTGTGATAGGGTTTTACTGTACAATAGAATCCTCTCAGAAAAAAATGAACTATTAATGTAGGCAATGACATGGATGAAATCTCAAAATAACTATACTGAATAAAAGAAGGCAGACAAAAAAGAAAGTCCATACCACCAATCCCATTTTTATAAAACTCTAGAAACTATAAACATGTATGGTAACAGCAGAAAAATGGTTGTGAGGAATGAGGGGCATGAACAGTCTTAGGGAGGCACAAGGGAAGACTTCTGGGCAAGATGGATATGTTAATTATCTTGACAGATGTATATATGTCAAAATTTATCAAATTGTATACTTTAAATATGTGCAGTTTTTTGGTATATTGATTATACTTCAATAAAGCTGTTCAAAAAATCCCAGAAAAAATTTAAGGGACATAATTCCCTTCTTCTCCAGTCAATCCTCTTGTTTTAGGTAGAAGTTCCTTAACTTTTTACAGCTAATATTGCATTTAAAATTATTCCTCTTTCTCTCCAACAGTCCTAGTAAACAAAATTTCAATAATTTTTCAAAGGATACCATATTATTATATTAGACTCTAATTTTACCATATATTGCAAGCATTCAGGACAGGGTAGAGAGAGTGAATGAGAGAAATAAAAATGTTTTAAATAGAAAGGAAAAAGTTGAAGAGGGAAAAAAATGAAATCATACTTTTTCAAATTGTTTTTCAATTACATATGACATAGGAAATGACTCTAATAATAGCGAATTGAAAATAGAGACTTCATCTAAAAAAAAATTTAGTTTCTTCAATAGAATGTTAAAAATCTCACTTTAAAATCAAATTTTATAAAAGTAAAATGACCCCATAAGTCTTAATATAAAAGCTTCAAAAAATATTAAAAATCTAAATAATAAAATTGACAACTTTCTGACCAACATGAACTAATGTTGCTGCAATGAATTGGATAATTAGAGATCAAAGCAAAGAAACTTGGCATTACTGCAAGTAAAGGTACAATTTCCATTATCTCAATACTAAAACCAGTCAATGGCTCCTTCAACCCAACCCACTCACCAGTATTAGCTCTAAAGCCTCCCAGGGGAGGAGCCCATGTGCCAGGTTAAGACATTCTGCACCAATCTAAAACCTTCTCTAACAAGCTTAAAACAAACTATTAAAACAGCTCTACCAGAATGTATCCTAACGTAAGTTTACCTCAAAAATGATAAACTTTTACATTCTGTATTAACAACCACATGTTGTTCAGTTATGAAGCATGTATGAAACAATAATAACTTTGAAAAAAGAACACGCAGATAGTTAACTAACTAGAACCTTGAAAGTTCAGGGTATTTTATGTGAATCAATACGTAGTATAACTTCCTTAGTAAGCTTCATGTAAGCCATGAAATATAATAGGTAATTCTTGTCTCTTTGCTTCGATGAGAAAGATTAAGGTTCGCATCCCTAAGTATTTGATTAAAGAGTGATTCTGTCCAAGCCAGGAAGGCCACCGATTGCATTGGTGACTGTAGCTTAGGGAGGTAAACACCTAATACCATAAGGAAGGAACACAATTTAAGCGTTCCTAGTCAGGTCAACAAATCAACCCTCACGTTCTACAAATCAAGAAGAGGCAGACATAAAATCTGAATCAGGGGAAGACCTGAAATTTAGACCAGTAAAACATTTTACAATAGGGATTTACTATACTTTTACTATTAGGGGGATAAAGGTCCTTGGAGTGATTAGTGAGTGACTGATGTAGAAAGCTTAATGATCATTTTTTAAAAACTAAAACATCGTACATACATATATGTATTGTGGATCATGAAATATTTGAAGCAACAAGTTTTTCTATCACCAAGGTCCTCATACTGGTCCTAAGAAACGGAATTAGCTCATTTATTTTCATCCCATCAAAATTAAGGTGTCCCATTAGGTATCTTGAATTTCCATACTGACAACACTCAGTTGTGTGACCATGTGCACATTATAAATTCTCTCCGGGCGAAAGCGTATTTACTCTAACATGAGAAGCCAAGAGTTTGAGTTTTATACTGCCTGTGACTTCTCATACCAAGACCAAGTAAGGTTCTATGTAACCCATATTTCCTTCCATTAGTTTCTTTCAATAATCATGAATTTTTAAATTATTTTTTAAATGACCACAGATTACAAAAAATATTTGATATTCTTAAATTTGTTCAAGTCTTCAAAAATACAATCTGTCCTTATTAAGTCCCTGCCATGTATTAAGCAGTTTTCTCCAAAATGGAAATAACACTTAGATATTTATATTTCAAAAATTAAATTATGACATAAAATAGAAAACAAGAAAGCCATGGGGATTTACAGAAAAATATAGCAGAAATTTCCAGAACTGCTGAGAGGTTGTCCCTGATGCTAAGACTATGGGTGGACATTATTTCTGTTATATAGCTATTCATTCCCATAATAGGAAAAAAATCTACATACTTTAAATAATAGCCTTATAAAATGTGTGGTGTGTCCCTCCACTCAATACTAATGAGGTTAAGTTACAAAGATGATAACGCCAGAGAAGAAGACGTTGCAATAGGAACAAAGAGTTTATGAACAACCTAACAGATAGATCCTTATATAGCATAGAGCCCATCACAAGGAAGAGACCTTTGTCATCCGAGAAACAAAAAAAACTACAGTTTTTTTTATGCAAAGAATTGCATAGTCATTTCTGCTCACAACACCATACATCTGAAACGTGGTGTAAATAAACCCCTTTTATAGAACCTCAAATACTCAATTCCAACCGCCAACACCCTTGCACTCCCCCCAGCCCATGTGTATACTCTCCAGATAGAAGGGATGGATTCAACTGTCCCTCTTCGAGAACCTTACTCATAATCGCTACTTGCTGAGGAATATGAATCCGAGTCGCTGGCCCGATCTTCAGAATCGCAATACTGATCTTCTTCTTGTGAAGAGGGGTCTCCAGGAAGCTCTTCTGGGCTCGGATGTGAATCGCACAAAGCTGGAGACGCCATCGTTAGGGAAGCAGCAGCTACAACTAGAGTACCTAGGCTACTCAATTGTCGCACGGCCGGCACGCCAGGGCCGCCATATTGCCTCTGCTTGGGAAGAGACAGAGGCCACGTGACCACCAATTCTAAGCTGCAATTGGTGGCGGCTCGGGTTGCCAGGGAGACGGGGAAGCTTCCCAGAGAGAACTGAAAGGAGCCAATGAGATGAAACTTTGATGAGGGCGTCTCAGTTGGAAGAATGGAAGTAGCTTAAACTTCAGCGCTTACGTTTCCCTAAACGCTCTACCTTAGAGCAGCATAATTTACTATAACAGGCGGAGACCCACTGTTTTTTTTCCCTTTGTCTTCTGATGCTGGATATCTTCCACTTCGCACTTTGTCCTGTGTTTCTATGCAGAACAGGTTGTTGTCGAAAGCCTTAGAGGCGCTCAGCCTGGGTTTCCCTTGAAGTCAAGGAAACTACCCTCTATCTTTCCTTGGGGCCTCATCCGTGCAAGGAATGGACGCTTTTAAGCAAGGCCAGCTAGCTAGGTGTTGATGTAAATAAGTACCTCTTCCTTTAGCTTTTCATATTGTTTCGCAATCATAAACATTTTTACAGTTCTCCCAAGCAAGTATTGTAGAGTGCATCAAATGAGTGGCAATATTGCAAAATTAACTTAAAGTTCACTTTCAAACTCAAATTTTAGAATCTGATGAAGTGTTCCCATCACTGAACTTGGAAGTGTAAAGGTAAAAATTTACGTGTCATTTTATGAATATCTACATCAAGTATTTTTTTCTAAGTACGAAATAATAGATAGCATTAATTGAGTCAGCTTTTGCTCTAATTACTTGCTTTATTCATATACAATGCTAAGTATCCCCATAGTAGGAAGTAAATATTTTCTGTATATTAAAATAAACTGAGGCTTAGAGAAGTTATGCATCTTGTTAATGGTTACGTGGCTATCAGGCAACAAAACAACCAAGAAATGAACCTAAGTCATTAACCACTACATTAAATTTCTTCCTCTGGACCCAGTAATTCCACTATTAGAGATGTAGTCTAAGAAAAGGGATGCGAATATAAAATTTATAAAAGTGAAAAGCTGAAAGCAATCTAAAAATTTCCAATAGGGGAAAAGTTAAATATACTTTCATGTATAAAATATGATAAACACTTTGATTTTTTTCATTTTTAAAAAAATTTCAATAGATTTAGGGGTACAAGTGGTTTTTGGTTACATGGATGAACTGTATAGTGATGCCTCTGTTTTTGGTGTACCCATCACCCAAATAGTGTACATTGTACCCAACAGGTAATTTTTCTTCCCTCATCGCTTTCCTACCCTCCCTCCTCTGAGTCTCCACTGTCCATTTATACCCCTCTATATGCCTCTGGGTACCCGCAGCTTAGCTTCCACATATAATTTTAAGTAGAAATGTTTTCAAAGAGTAATGCATGGAGGAAATGTTCATGTTCCAGTGAGTAAAGAAAGGATGTAATGTTATTTCATGATCTCAATGTTTGGGTGCTAGGGCTTTGACTTAAACTAGATGAGCAGATGGTGGAGACTGAAAGGCAATTGGGTAATTATAACATATAGTGATAAATATTATGATTAAATACAGGGTTCCGATGGAACACTCAGAGAAAGCCAAACTAGCATATGTGGGGCCACAGCAAATTTCTTAGAGGAAATCTTAATTTATTTTGCTATTATGGGATGGTTCCAACAGAGAAGAGTAGTAGGAGATGAGTCATCATGTGGTCCATGGTGGTATATGCATGGAGAACTCAAAAGAACCTGGACAGTAGCAGTTGTAGGGGTGGGAAAACTCCACCTCCATCCTCTTAGTGTGCCAGCTGGGTCTGAGAATTAAATTGATATAAAATAGGTTAACAGGGGAAAAACACAATACGAGTTTTACATGGCGAGGGAGCCATCATAAATGAAGATTCAATGAATCAGAGTCAGTTACTTCTACGTTGCGTTGGACAAAGAATAATTAGTTGTGAAAAAGCAACTAAATTACATGGAGAGGCTTAAAAGATAAGTTATTTTAACATGATCTGTACAGAATTCTCTTCGACTTCTCATCCTTGAGTATAAGAAGGTTGCATCTTTCTAATATTGGCAGAGTGTCTTTCAAATGGGAATTTCCTCTTCTGCTTTTAAGAAACAGCACAAAGGTCAAAGTGACACTTGCTGTTTTTAACTTGAATAGTCAATATGCCAGGATAGTATATTTTAACCCCCTCATAGTCAAACAATAGTCAAATAACATTTACACTATTAAGTTGCAATTTAGTTTCATCTATCACATTAAATTATATACATTTGAATTTCCTATATTTTATTTGTATTTATTTCTAAATACTTTTTTATAGTTTTAGAGCAGCTATTGACTTTTATTTTTTAGTTTATTCATATTCATAAAATTGTTTTTATCTTATGCAAGGCCTATAAAGCACAGTTTACACTTTATTTACTAAAAATTATAATAGGGGCTAGGTGTGGTAGCTCATGCCTATAATCCCAGCACTTTGAGAGGCCAAGGCAGGAGGATCTCTTGAACCTAGGACTTTGACACCAGCCTGGGCAACATAGCAAGGCCTCCATCTCTATAAAAAATAAACTAGCTGGTATGGTGGTGCAATTCTATAATCCCAGCTACTTGGGAAGCTGAGACAGGAAGATCGCTTGAGCCCAGGAGTTGGGGGCTGCACTGAGCTATATCATAAATAAATGAATGAATGAATAAATAAATAATAAATAGTTTAAGTCACTCCTAGAAATCCACAAGAGCTTTTTTCCTTAAAAGATATATATTTCTCAAATTGGAAAACAGGAGATTAGTTTGTAAAGGGATAATGGGCAAAGGAAGGTGCTTGAATGGCAGGAGGGGATAGCACCCAAGGCACAGATGGTGGGATATGGCCTCCCTGTACACCTCTTCCCTACAGCGAGAGGGAAGGGCCAAAGGAGGGTGCTGGTGTGGATCCTGGCTTGCCAGTTTTAGGCAGGAAGCTGAGGCAGTCTCCACGTGATGGTGTTTATTGTCTCTGGCCCTTGCCAGCTGAAAGTGATGGAGGAAATAATGAGGTCAGCAGTTTGAAGAGATTGGAGCCAGGAAGGAAGGGAAACAAACATTTCCATCAGCATTGAGATCCAATAAAAATGCATTACTTTTAAAATCAGAAAAACAACATTATTTTTAAAAGTTGGAGTCACTACAATAGTTATTTTATGTTTCATGGTAAAACATATGTACTCACTATCACCACAATCTCAAACATTAAAATTACTTAAGATCCCATTCCAAAATAAAAAATGCTTTAGGCACCTCTTTAATAAATTAGCCTTTCCTCATTTTAAAGCAGCTTATCAAAAGTAGAAAAAAGAAAAGGACATTTTAAATTTTAGCAAAATACCATTTTCTTCCTACAAATTTTTCCTCCATTTTTTTCCATAAACATCTAATAATTTCCTACCCTGCTTCATAAACCTTCAATGGCAATTCCTTAAATAAAGTCCAAACTATATAAGCTCTTTTGAAAACTTTTTTTGAATTCTACAAACAAATGAGCATTATTTAAGAGTTAGATGCTTTATTTGCTGCTATATTTTAATCAAGTTAATCAATTTGATCAACTTGCCTGATCAAAAGAATCACCTGGAGCTTATTAAACATACAGATTTTGAGGCCCTGCTCCACATCAATGGGATCAGAATCTCCAGGGAGGGCCCCTGGAACTCTCTGTTTTAAAGAAGTGTCCCCAGTGATTGGGTAAACTTGGGAAACTACCCTAAGTTCTGTTCTTCATACCTGCAGTCCCTCTGCCATTTCCTGCATAGGATGGAACCCACTCCCCTACCTCCTGATTTTGAGCCTGGAAGACTTCTCCAGAATCCCTGCTCCAGAATCCATAATCTATATAGCATTGAGCAAACCAACCAAGCTTCACTTTCCCTATTTGTAAATTCAGATAGTGCTACTTCACAGGACTGTTTGGAATCTAAGGAGTTAATGCATGTGAAATACTTAGCGCATAAAGTGTCTATAAAACTTAGCTATTTTATATCATTTACTCACACAGTTCTCTTACTGTGGAATGATATTTATCCAAAATTCACTTCTTGAAATATTACATCTTCCTTTAATACCCAATTCAAACAGCACCTTTTCCATAAAGCCTTCCTAGACACCTCTCCTACCTCAGTAAGAATTCCTTTTACTACCTTCTCCTCATAAAATATTCCATAAAGTTCTGTTATAACTAATATCAGTCTGTCTTACATCTAAATTATTTAGGAAAATATCTATCTTTGCCACCAAATGACAATCTCCTGGAAGACATGACTGGGTCTGTTTTTCTTCTTTTATCTTTCACAGGGTTGAACTGGAGCAAAAATAATAATAATAATAATAACATATAAAAGTATATCTTCTAAGAAATGTTCCTTCCACTAGATATGTCCCTGGGTTATGTCAACTTCCCTGGCTAATTTACTTCCCTGTGTTAGTTTAATGTACAAAAAATAACAAAAAAAGTTACCACCTTGCTTGATCTTTCACAAAAGGAGAAATAAATAGGAATCATTTTTTATTCTTATTTTAATTTTCAGGTTGTGGTATCAGCTAGTCATATTTCTAACTTTATATATTATATCTCTACTAACCTTACTAATATTTAATAATTTTAGATAGAAAAGATTAAGAAAGGAAAATAATAAGATGCCATTTTTATAGGCCTTTTTTTAAAGGCCTTTATAAGAATACTCTTCATCTGTTTCATAATTAGCAATTGCAAGAAGACTTCAAAGATTTATACTGGGGTATATTTTCATTTTCTACTTTCTACTATACAAATGGCCAGCCATCTTCTGAGGCCCAAATATGTTTGGTCACAAGGTCTTTATTTCCATAGATTACCATCTTAGACAAACAATACAATTCTGATATAAAATATGCCAGATAAGAACATAATTAAACATTTAGTATCTTTAGCAGGTTCAGGAGCTCTTTCGCTGGGAGTAATAGAAGCTAGCAATGAGAAGTAAGTGAAAATAGGGCTATGGGAAGTCATGTTTATTAAAAAATTTTAAACTGCAAGGTAAAAATTCATGTAATAGAGTTTTGTTAGGAACTAATTAATATTGCCTTAATTGTTAACACAGAAATACTACTTTATAAACTGTGTGTTAATAATGAAAACCACAATTATTTTTAAAGTCATGAATAGATAACTTGGTAGACCAGCAAAATAGCATTTTCAAAACTGAGACTTCAAAATGTGGAATTTTTCAAATTTAAGATAGGGTCATAATATATAAAAATAACATTTCAGCAATCTTAAAATTTATAAAATTGCATTATGGTCCAAAATTCTAATTTTCCTATGTAAAAATTGAATTACTTGTTAAAATATATGGAACTTACCTGTTGTAAGATTATGCATTCTATATTTAAATAGTAATAGAATACAGATGAGTATCCAGGAGGAAGCATAAGAATAACTACAGTAGATGGCACAAAGCTCGAGCCCAAAACTCAATTCATTTACTCCTACTTATCTTCATTTTATATCTTCATTTACAATTATAACAAATTTGGTGAACTGTTTTACCACCATAGATCAGTAGTTGCCAACCAAAAGGAAAAGAGGCCCTCTTTAAAGCAGGAATACAACAGTCCCAGAAATTGTTGAAGGCTGAGATAACCTGCTGATGAAGAGGAAAGTAGAAACAAAAAGCAGGCACAAGAATTAGAAAAAAACCATAGTTTATAAATGAGCGCCAAATGCCCTAACAATAATAAAAAAACCACAGCCTTGTCAGATCCTACAATAATTTGATATGAACTGTGAAAATGCATGATACTCCATAAGTGCCATGCATTTCCCAGAGGATCCAAGTTCTCATCCTGATTTTGGCACTAATAACCAAGTGAACGTGGACAAAATCCGTTTCCTCATCTGCAAGTAGCAATAACAATCCCTGCTTACTCTATAGGGTTGCTGAAAATCAAATGAGATAAACCTTGAAATCCAATGCCTTATGCTTTAAGAAATAGAGCAGTGTGTGTTTTATGTTATATTTTTAAACGCTATTGATATTACTATTATTTATTGTAGTTTTTATTTTTAGAGTTTAAAAAATATTGTATACTCTTTTAATAACAAAAACATTACTTAACTGGACACATCTTTACACTTGAGAATTCTTGATATTTGAGGTTTTGAATATGCATATTTTCACTGTTGGCAAAAGTACGAAATTTGGGTCATCAAACATTTTCAAGGACTTGTCTAGTCTGGACCAGCATCATTCATTAGCCATTAGGCCTTGGGCAAAGTCACTTAGCTGAATCTTCCTAGTGCCTTTAGAATAGCTATCCTTTTGTGTTTTTAGTTTTATTAGGACAATCGTTAACAAAATCCATTATATTTGACCGAACTTCAGTTTTATAAAGCACCTCCATATCATCAGGGATTTACACCACCACACTGTGGAGTGGATGCTGCCTCTTATATTACAGAAAGAACAGGGGACTATATAGACAAAAGTCTTGCCAAGTCACACAACTCAACTAGCATGCAACAGAAATAGTACTCCAGGGGAATGATTAATTTGCAATAGCCTTGTGCTTTAAAAAAAAATCTTTGCAAAATACTAGTTAGCATTAATATATTTGGTTACTTGTTATAATCAAGATGACACAAAAATATGTTAACTTACTTAAGTAAAAGTTACTGAGAAATGCAAATCTGAAGCTTTTCCCTGACTCAGACAACCTATATGCAACTTTTTTCAAAAAGCGGACTAGCTAAATATTTTTTGCTGAGCTATTTGTTATTTTAGTATTGACATTTTGAAGTTGACACCTCTTGCAGAGAAAAGTTTGTAACTCTGCTTCAGTTTTGGTTTGGCTGAAGTATCTTTTTCAAAAGCACAGCAATTTAATGCTTTACATTTTGAAAACCATATTTGCAATGGAAAATATACAAGTAATTAAAAAAAATAAACACTCAGAAGACTTACCCTTTAAAATAAGATGTAAAAATAAAATAGAATAGTCTGCTATTTTCTCTTATTTATGAATTTTCTATGGCCCAAGGCCATAGGTCTCTTTAATGCAATTGCTGATATTTTGTGGATAATTTTCAAGGGATGTTTTAAAGGGAAAACATAAAAATTTTATACAACTGATATTGTTAAAATAGGCCATGCACTGGTATATTAATAGTTTATGAAAACTATGATAAGTAGGTGAGTATGATCTAAAGGATATCTGATCTCTCTAATTGCTATTACATTATGTCTAAACAAATGTTTAGATATTCTGTACAAGCAAAACCATTTGATTAAACATGAACTTGTGTGAAATATAGCTTCATTAAGTGAAAGAGAAATCTCCACAGATGTCTCAAGTTTTTTTAATACATGTGTTTGGAAACAGTAAATAATAAATAATCACTAATAAAAATAATGCCTTGCAAAAGCAAAAAGACTTTCATATAATGTTAGAAAGCACTGTTAGCCATGATACTGACAAACACATTTATGGTTTCGGATTCCATCAGTTCCTCCAGCATATGGGAGCACTTATTTGTAATTCAGATAAAGTAGCTTTTCATTCTAATACTGAGCAGGTTTATTCCAGAAATACTCCACTACTTATTTCTGAAATAATCATCTCAGTCTTGATGACTATAGTTTAAACATATTCTTTTGCTCTGGTTCATTCAGACAGGTTTGTGCTTTGAATCTGAAACTCCACAGTGGTAATCACTTCAGAATTTTTTGGCACTTGACATTTAAAACATGAAAAGTATGAAGAAATTCTGTTGTATTAGCGTCTTAAGCATTTAAAACTAACACCCCTCCCAGCTTTACTAAAACCATGCTGTGAATGGGTTTTTAGTTAATAATTCTTGGGATTATTCCTGGACTGTAATTTTATCAAATGCAGGGGGAATTGTCGTTGGGAATTTAGCAGAATACCCTTTTCGCTGTTCATTTGATAATATTTTATTTTATATGGCAGGGGCTCTCTTGGGGGGAGGGAGGAGGAAACCAACTGTAGAAAATTGCTGGTTTCAAAA
The DNA here is from genome assembly GCA_004363605.1 of Indri indri. Classification (NCBI taxonomy): domain Eukaryota; kingdom Metazoa; phylum Chordata; class Mammalia; order Primates; family Indriidae; genus Indri; species Indri indri. Next base: position 37,578 of record RJWJ010009769.1, on the reverse strand, counting down.
GACAGCTCTTAAGTCGAAGAAACCCGGTTTCTCCTTTGCACAACGTCTTTCTTTTTTACTCACACCAATAGAACAGGATTTCTACCCCTCATATGGTTTTGTACAAAGACTTAAAAGGGTCACTGGAAACGTTTACAGATGAGAGAACTCACATAAACCTCCCCCGACAGATATTTACTAAGCACCACTTACTCTTTCTCACCACAAATGTATTCAAGAGATACTTCTGATATATTTTAAAAGAGTTTTTTCCATATCACGGCTTATGAAGGCCAGGCCTTCCTAGAGTTAAAGCAGCATTAACCGCCTAACATTTCATCCGTCCCCTCTTACAACGGAAAGTGAATTTGCTATCCTTGTGGATTCTTATTTCTATCTCTTCTAAAAACTCATCTCCATTACCATGGGAGTTAATATTTGTTAGTCTACTTTGCATAAAGGATAAGGTTGGACAAAGGCACCAGCAGTTAATTAATACGCTAACAGTTAACGGAAAGTTGGGGTTCTCATCCTTCCTAGAGGAACTCTTAAATTTCTTTTGTGTAGTTGTTCGTGTGTGGGCGCAAGCGCATGCGCGTGCGTGTGAGAGGAGGGTGGGGGTACAATTAGGTTTATTAAAAAAGAGGCTCCTTCTAATTCCAGTCACAACCAAAGTCCAAACAAAACTCTCAGCTTCCCGGAGGAAGCCTAGAGGTGATTAAAGGGCAGCTCCGCTTAATTGTTCTTTCGCTTCTTTATAAGACAGTGTTTTCTGGAGGACGTGGGCAACCCGGACCCGCGCGGGGCCAGTCTGAGCAGGGGGACCGGGTGGATCTCTAGCATCTGATTCTGCAAAGGGTGGGGTGCGGGTCCCAACGTCCCTCCCGCGGCGAGCGCCGCACTAAGGAGGATCCCGAGTAGCCGCTTCCTGAAAGACCCCTGAAAGGAAAGTTGCTCCTCCCCTCGCTGTAACCCCCGGGGACCGAGGGCCGTCTCTCCCCGTCCTCGTCCCCGCACTGACCTGTGTAACAGGACGCGCTGCACAGAGTCCAGGTCCTCCAGGTTCCGGGGAACAGGTTTGGGGATGTTGGACCTGCCCACCTGAAACATGCCCACTCGACACTCGCTGCGAGGACGTACAACAGGTAACAGAGCGAAGGCTGAGGGGGCGGCAAGGGCTCGCGCTCTGCACTCGCGGCGCCGCCTGTCTCCCGCACGGTTCCGGCCGCCGCAGGGAAACCGAGGGCTGAAGGAAAAGGCTGACAGTCTTCTGAAGCACCAAAGTTTGGGGCTGGAGGCAGCGGTGTCAGCAACGGCTGCCTCCTACTTCGCCCGCTTGCTAACCCACGCGGATCTTGGAGCCCCGCGGGCGGGCGGCGCAGCCACTCCTCACCCAGGGAACGCGGGGCAGGTGCGCACTGTGTTGGCTGCCACCCCCGCCAGAGCTCGCCAAGCCCAGGGTGCCCCGTCTTCCACGCCTGGATTTCCGGGTCTCTTCACTTGCCCAGCCGCACGGCAGGTCGCTTGCGCCGGGGGCGAGCCGTCGAGCGCCTCCGGAATCAGCTGCGCAGAGTTGCGCTCTTTCGCCGCCTAGTGCGGGATTCAGCTTTTCACGCTCCCTTCCAGGACAGCAACGCTGCCCCCTGCGAGGGACCGGTGTCCAGGCGCCGCCCCCGGTGAAGGAAGCTACGACCTGCAGTGTTGAGGGCCAAGAACAAGGGAGGAGTGGAGGAAGCTCTGAATGGCCTCCGAGGAGGCTCTGGAAGAGGCTCTGCCTGCACTGCAGAAGATCCGAAAACGAATGGGAAACAGACAAATTAGATGTTTGTTCTTGGTGGGAATTTAAACTCAGCCTAAAGAAGCCATATACGTTCATCCTTTCATGTAAACGTATATTGATCACCTGCTATGTGCCAGGCTGAGTCCTAGTCCCTTGGAAATACAAGAATGAATAAAAGGGTTTCTCTAATTTGTCTAGTGTGGACCCTTTATTCTCTTTTTGGGGACCTATTTGCTTTAAAATATACTTGACCCCAGGACACAGTCTTCACTCCAGGGCATTAGCTATTTCGATGGACTATTCTATATGTGTGTGTGTGTATATATATATACACACACATACATACATATATATATACATATATCTATATCTATATCTATATATATCCTGTGGTGGTGGGGATGGGGGGATGGGGGAGGACAATCCATCGTGGAAAAATGGCCCATGTGTGACTTCTTGCCCTGAACTGTTCTCAATCAGAATCAGCCAGAATGATAAGGGAAACTGTTGAAGGGGAATAAAGGGAGAAACTGGGAAGTGGTAGTTTTAAATGGAAGATACTACTGATTATAGATTACAGTTTAATTGTAAACTATAATAGATTAATTTTAAACTTACAGATTAATTAGTTCGGACTGGGGTATTCACTGTAGGGCCTCCAAATGTCATTATCTGTAGATCTTTTCTCTTGACTCAGTTTCTCCAATCAGGAATGGCTTCCTGGCTGCCAGGTTGGTGAAGAGGGTGAATGATGGAGGCCTTGTCTCTTAGTATATAGACTTTTACTTACTTCCTCTGTTTTCAGTAAGTTGCCTTACCGCTGACCAACACTCTCCATGTGTTTCTTGAGTCCAGTGCATCAAGAATCTGAAAATGTTCACATCTTTTGATTCGGAAATTAATTCTAAGGAAACGATAAAAAATGAAGACCATGATGTTCATTGAAGTATGTTATATTGGCAAAAATATGAAAAGTATAAAAATCTGAAATTGGTATAATACTTAAATAGGTTAAGATTCATTCATACAATGAACTAGTATATATTTATTAAAGGAAATTTAAATATAAAGCTTACTGGCATGAGAAAATATTTATAATTTAAACTTCAGCAAATATTTAGGAGACAAAACAGTATATCCAGTCCTTTGTTACTATGTAAAAATTAGGAAATTGATTGGATGGACATTCACCAAATCTTAAAAATGATTGTATCTAGATGTAGAATTATGACTGATTTTTGTTTTCTTCTTTATACTTGTCTGTATTTAAATTTTTTTTACAATAAGCATTTGTTATTTTTAGAATCACAATGTATTCAAATGTAAATATGTAAAAAGAATGATTTCAGCCCTTTGAAGTAGGGTGTGCCTGTAATCCCAGCTACTCCTGAGGCTGAGGTGGGAGGATCCCTTGAGGACAGGAATTTGAGGCCAGCCTGGGCAACATAGGGAGACCCTGCCTCTAAGGAAAACAAAAGAATGGTTGATTTGAAGAGTTGTTGACAACTGAATTCACAGGTGAAAATTTCCAATTATTAATAATGTTATATTACCATTCTCAGATATATATAACTGGTTTTACAAAATATTGTATCATTTAAGGGTATATGGGCAGCCTGCATTTTAGAGAGAGGCCATTACAAATCTTTCATATAGGGAATAGTTATTTTGTAAATTAGAAAATTGCTACTTTATCTTGAGTTTTTTACTAATTTATCTTTTGTTTGAAACTATTAGAAAACTTTTCATTCTGTCTTTAAATTTTGTGAAAAGTCCATGATGTTATAGATTACTATTCAATTATGTGTTCAAAATAAATCTAGGTTTACATATATCGTATTTTTTAAAGAGAAACTTCTCTATAGCTACTTGTTAGCAAGAAAATATTCCATAGGTTCAGATTTATTCTCGACAATAAAAATTTATACCTCAGAATAATTCAGTTCACATGGAAACTTTTACCATTAAAAAGTTCTTGCCATACTTTTATGTTTACATATTAATCAGATTAAAGTTTCAATTGCAACCATTATAGCAACTTCCAAGGAAAATATCACTAATATCTCTTTCATCTCCTGTTTTTACTTTCTTTCGTTGTCTATCACCATCTTGCAAATACTCAAGCACTGCCTCATGAAAGATGGTTAAGAAAAAAAGAACTGTTTCAGCAGGATTGTCTAAGAATTCCTAGCACATCTTTAAAAATTCTTTTCACCCCACTTCCATCTCTAAGTATACATGTGGCAAGCAGGGGCCAAATAATACACACCACCTTAAGGATTATGGCCCTCACCCTAAGCACAATGATACAAAGCCACTGAAGAGTTTTAACTAGGGAACTGACATGATGACATAATGAGATATTATTTTGAAAAATTCACCCTGGTTTGCTCTATAAAGAATGGATGGCCAAGGAAGAGTCTTATTTGTTGTTGCCTTTATGAATGGAGTGAGTCTTGAAGGACAGCAATATTTAATGGTAGAATAGAGGAAAATACACCTGCAAAGCTAACAGAGAAGTGACCAGTGAAAGTAAAGATTTAAATCATGGAAACAAAGGGAACTTAATGTTTCTGCTGGAAAATCAAGGGGAATGAAAACTGAAATACATCCTTTGAATTTAGGCATAGGATGATCATTAATGAGCATTGATTATATGGCATAGGGGTGTTGGGGAGATAAACTGAGACAGCTAGAAGAGTGAGTGGGAGGGGAGGAAATAGAGGCAGACAGCAGAGATAGCTCTTTTGCAAAGTTTGCCTCAGAAGAGAATTAATTAGGAGTGGATGTGCATTGAAGCAGTTTTCTTCTTTTCTTGTCCCATCTCTCCCTTGGTACCTGGTACCCAAATGTGACCTTATTTGGAAATAGGGTCTTGGCAGAGGTAATCAAGTTAAGATGAGATCACACTGAATTAGAGTGGTCCCTAATCCAACATAATTGGTGTCCCTGTAAGAAGAGAAGAAGAGACACACACAGGGGGAAGTTGATGTGAAGACACAGAGGGAGCATCATAAGACAGCAGAGACAGAGATTGGAGTGATACATCTATAAGCCAAGGAATGCCAAAGATTGCTGGCAACCTCAGAGGCTAGGAGAAGGATATAGAACACATTGTTCCCTAAAACCTCCAGAGAGAGAGCACGACTCTTCCAACACCTTGATCTGGGCTTCTACCCTCCCTAAACTGTAAAAAGATAAATTTCAGTTGTTTGAAGCTACCCAGTTTATAGTAATTTGGTATGGCAACCCTGGGAAACTAAGACAGCTGGCTTCTATTTTTTGTGGAAGATAAGATCATCCACTGAACATCAGAGGGAAGGTAGGAGGTGCAGGTTTGAGGACAGTACAGAAAAATCGAACTATTGTGGTGCAAGGAAAATGGGGTTGACCAGAATAATGAATGTAAACAGCTTGCTTGGGATGTTGAGGGTTGTGGTAGGCAGAATTTCTAAAATGGCCGCCTAAAGACATTCTACCCTAATCCTGGGAACCTGAGAATGTGATGAGATATCACTCTCATGATTATGTTATATGGCAAAGTTGATAGCAAGATAGGGAGCATATCTGGGTGGGAAAGATCTAATCACGTGAGCCCTGAAAAGCAGAGAGCTTTCTCTTGCTGGTGGAAAAAGAGGAAGTTAGACAGATGCTCATGAGAAGAACTCTACAGCTGTGGTTCCCAACCCCCATGGGACCCGTCTGTGCCCTGTTAGGAACAGCAGGAGGTGAGTGGCACGCAAGCGAGTGAAGTTTCATCTGTATTTACAGCCTCTTCCCATTGCTGGGGGCATCACCACCTGAGCTCCGCCTGCTGTCAGATCAGTGGCAGCCTTAGAGTGCAAACTGAACTGCACATGCTAGGGATCTAGGTTGCACGCTCCTTGTGAGAATCTAAAGCCTGGTGATCTGAGGTGGAGCTGAGGCAGTGATGCTAGTGCTGGGGAGAGGCTGCAAATACAGATTATCATTAGCAGAGAGATTTGACAGAGACCATAATAAATCAATTGCTTGCAGACTCATATCAAAACCCTATCAGTGAATAGCAAGTGACAATGTGATAATAATATAAATAAAGTACACAATAAATGTAATGTGCTTGAATCATCCCCAAACCATCCCCTTCCTGAAAATTGTCTTCCATGAAATTGGTCCCTGGTGCCAAAAAGGGTGGGGACCACTGTTCTATGGGGCATTGCTGGTTTGGAGATGGAGGGGCTACAGGAGAAGGAATGTGGATAGCTTCTAGAAGCAGAGAGAGTGTACTCTGGCTGATTACCAGCAAGGAAACAGGGACCTTAGTCCCTCAACTATAAGGAACATTCTGTCAACAAGCTGAATGAGCTTGGAAGAGGATTTTTCCCCAGACCCTTCAGGTAAGTGCTTAGTCCTTCTGAAACTTTGATTTTGTTCTGTGATACCATAAGCAGAGAACCTCATGGAGCTTGACTGGATTTCTGACCTACAGTACTATGAGCTAGTAAATGAGTGTTAAGATGGCTAAGTTTGTGGCAATTATTTTAATGTAGCAATGGAAAATGAATACAGGGTGTTTTCAAGAATGGTGATAGCAAATGGTCTCTGGAACAATTCCCACCCAGCAGACCCTGTGGGTGGGAGTATCTTGAGCAGTGCTGGAGGCTCTGATGCAGACATGGTTTCCAAGACACTACCCTCTCCTGAGTTCAGTCCTTTTGCATTGCCTGGTTCCTCTTCCTTCTTCCAAACTCTAAACGTTGGAGCTATCCCCTCAAGACACATATATAATAGCTAACTTCAAATATCTGAAAGGTCATCATGTGGAACAGAGATTGTCTTATTCAGTATACCTTCTGAATTAGAGGTTAGAATTAGGACAAGTAGACCTTATATGAAGGCAGATTTATGCTTATATACTATATGTTGGGTTTTTAGAGAAGACTCTGAGATGGAGATTTCCATATGAGAAGTTTATTGGGAAATTTATTGATCCCAATAAACTTGGGAGAGTGAAGGAAGGCATGGGCAGAGGGAGCAGTTGAGTTTTCATGCAGTCTCAACAAAGGCCTCAGCTCATCCCTTGGATTCCAAATGAGATGGCTTTGCAGAATTGTCCTGAACTGAGGCAAGAGGAACTGGTCTTTGTATCCTCTTAGACTGTCATTTAAACCAGAAAAGTGGCATAACCTTGGGCAAGGTGACTATCTTCTGCTGAAGGCAGTTTACTGGAGAGGTATTCAGCTGGGAATCTCAGCTATCAACATTCTCAGAAGGGTGGAAGAATGAATGCTTCCCCTCCTAAAAGTGGAGGTGGGAGGGGTGGAGGTAAACATGATGCTTCACAGCATCTAATACAATATAAAAGAAGACTCACTAGTATGATAGGGCTCTGTGTCACTGGAGGTTCAACAGAGGTTGCAGGACCCCTGGCAAGAATGTTGCAAAGTAGAATCTAGTAATCAACAGAAAAGTCAAGTGCAGTGTGAGTTCTTGGAGAATTTCTAAAAATCTTTTTTTTCCTCGGGCATTTCTGGTTGCTTCAGTTGTCCATGCCAACACTGTCTCACCCTTGCAGCTTTAATGTAGTGACCATTTGGGTATGCTCTGCCTGAGGCAGAACACACGACATGGGTCAAAGCATGGAGTACAGTATTAATAATTGACTAGCCTTGACACATTAAACATAATTGTGTTCTTCTACCCTCAGGACAATATGTACATAGAGCAGGTCGGTTCTCCAGGTGGCCTTGGACTTGCCCAGTTCTCCACGCATTTTCACTTGTAGTCCTCAAGAATAGCTGAAGAATTTGCTGGGAATGCGACATCCTGAGATAAGGAGGAATTGGCTGGAAGAGTTCAAGCTCTGGTCCAGTCCCCCATAGAAGCAGGATGTCCTCTAACGCTTTAGCACACTGAGTCCTAAAGCTACCAGGGTGTAAAACCCAGGGCAGGTTGCTTTCTAGGGTCATATGGGGCTTCAATGAGGTGCATGCAAAGGAGACTCCATCAGCTGTGGGCAGTTTCCTTGAGCCTTGGGAGACTTGCTCATCATGAATCCTGGGCTTCTGTTGTCCCTTGCTGCCTATCTGTAAGTAATAAACCAACTTCATGTAACTTGCTGTGTGTCAGTGTTCTGTCTCTCTGGTCTCCAGCATGTAGTAAAAGTGCAGCCCAAGATGCGGTAGGCTGAAGTAATGTGCACAGCGAATCTGCTTTTCACATAGCATGTCCAGATTTTAAAAATTATAGAAATATCTTGATCTGGGATGGAATAAGTGGGAGGCTGAGAAGGAATAAAGAAGATAGAGCTTCTAGGTCTATGCCGGTCTATGTCACGTAGATATTAAATAAATGTTTTATATCTTCTGAACTAAAAGAGTGTTCATGATTGGTTTCTGGTAAGACTGCCCTTTCTGCTAATGTTCTGTATCTGTATACTCTTCCAGATATTGAGAGGCATAATGGCAAAGTTATAACAATTTAGCATTTCTGACTTTTTCTCATGCATGTAATTTATTTAACAAATATTTAATGAATATTCTTAAGTGCAAATCCCTATATTATTCTTTAAAAATTCATCCTCTATTGCTTGATTCCTGTTCTATCTTCCTAACCAGAGAAGGCATTGTCTTTGATTGCCAGCCCCTCACAGGGCTAGGGAACCTGGTCACTTTCTTAGGAGTTGGCTTTCAGCTCTGACACACCAAGCTCTACTGTGTCTCAGGCTGTTCCCACTACTGTCACACTGGAACACAGCAGGAGCATCTATATCGCCACCATCTGATATCCTATTAATACATCCATGCCATTTTCTGCACCACTGAACCCATATTCAGGCTTTTTCATCCTCAACATTTAATATGTGTGTGGAGTGATAGATAAATAGCATGATAGGCATATAAGCAGATAAAGTTTTATTTGCTGGTATCCAAATCCTTTCTGTGCGCAAACCCTTAAAACAAAATAGGTATAAAGGGCTCGCTCTTTGCCTTCTCCTCTCTGGGGCCTGGCATGTACCTCCCCCTTCAGAAGCTGGGGCATAGGACACCATTGATAGCATGTCTAACTTCCTGTGTTGGGAGATACAACTCAGTCTTAGAATACAGGAATGTGTTTTGAACACTCTCTTGGAATCTGTGTGTTTTTGTGAGGGGCTAACAGTAATGCTGTTTCATTACAGACTGTACCACCTTTCACTCTACTTTTGAGGGCATCCCACAGATGAAAGTGAGGTGAGCTGTAAGAACCTGTGTGGGAGGTGGGAATAGACAGAGAAGTGCTGCAAAGATGCTGAGTCTTTGTTAAGTCTCTTTTATTCTGTCATGGTCCAAATATAATTAATGGCACAGTGAAGTGGCAAAAATAAGGATGATGTGTTCACATAACTGGGAATTAAGGAAATGAGAGGAAACCTAAAAGCAAATAAAGCAATGGCTGCACAAAAAGTTAGTGTTCTCACCTTTAGTGGATTAAATGGAATTTTAAAATACTTAAGCAAATGCTTTTTATGAGGGACAGTCAGCATAGTTTATTTAAGGTTATCATGTCTGGCTCATATATTAATTTTTTGGGAGACATATGAATGAGGATGTACAGACATCACAGACATCATTTGTTTATCATTGAAAAGCCTTTCATGAAATTTCCCATCAATGTGACTACGGAAAAAGAAGATGTGGGGGGTAGAAAATTTAATAGGCATAAAAAGTCATAGAGATATAAAACAAAAAGTGTTTGGGGAGAGAATTGTGATCAGTAGGGGCCTCCAAAAGCAAAGGTAGAGCTGAATATGTTTAACAATTTACAAATGATAGAAAGCAGGTGTAGGCAGCGACATATTTGAAGATATCACTTGTCACTAAGCTATTTTGGAAATTCTAATGAATATGGAATAAACTGATAATTATATGAATAGACAAAAAAGGCATATAAATTTCAGTGATGGAAAATGCATGAAAAATTAATCCAAATTAGATATACCTATGTGTATCAGTTACAAACCAGGCCAAGAACCTGAGAGTCAATTAAGATATAATCTCAATGTGTAGTCTAGAAATTCAAGATTTTAAACAAAATGTTGATATTGGATTCAAAATAAAGGGGTTCTCTACCCCAGGTCAAAGTCATGGTGCTCTTATAGCAGAAGTCCATGCACAGTTTTGCTTAACATAATAAAATCATAAGGGAATCAGAAAGTGTTTCCAAAGAAGCAATTTAAATGATCTCAAAGATGGTTGAACTGTAAGTTTGTAAGAGATCAGGACTACAGCCAGGGAATGTGATTTATTAATTTTTTCTTAACTTTTTATGTTGAAAAATTGCAAACCTATATAGAAGTTGAAAGAACAGTACAACGAACATCCATGTACTGTTCTTTCGACTTCACCTAGAATTCATCAATTAGCATTTTTCCACAATTGTACTCTGTTTTTCCAAATCATTTGAAGGTAAGTTGCAGATATCACATTGCTTTATTTCTCATATTTTAGCATGTGTTTCCAAAGAAAAAGGACATTTTCTTACCTAACCACAATACCATTATCACAGTATTACTAATACACTAGTGCTATCAAATAAATGGTCCATCTTTTCAAATTTCCAAATTTTTCAATAATATTTTAGTCATTTTTTTTAAAAAAAACAGAAGCCAATCAACAATTATTTGTGCATTTAGTTGCCACATCTCTAATCTTTCATCTTGAACATGAACTTACTAAGGTTTTTTTCTTTTTTCTTTTTGTCTTAGCATTGACATTTATGAAGAGTCCAGGTCAGTTGTTTGGTTTCAGGTTAAACATTTTTTGACATCAGTACTGCACAGTGATATTCTTACAGTGGGTCCTGCCAGGAGGCATCCAATGTCAATTTGCCTTATCACTGGTGATGCTAGGTTTAATCATTTGGTTAAAGTGGAACCTGCCAGATTTCTCTGCTTTAAAAGTAACTTTTTCCATTTGTAATCAATAAACACTCTTTGCAGTGATACTTTGAGGTTGTGTTCTTCAACAATTTTTTAACCAAGAGTTTTGGTGTCCATTGATGATTCATACCTATTTTCTCATTCTTTCATTGCTTTTACACTTACTAGCTGGCAGTTCTTCTGTAAGGATGGGCTCCTTCTACCTTTTTAAAGGATCACTATGGCCTTGTGGGTTCTTTTTATATTTAACGTGTTATAATCCATTCCATAATTATTCTTTTTGATGCTCAAATTATTCTGACTCCTGTGTTCTTTTGAACATCTCCATCGATTTTTCAGGATTTCCTTGCTTTCTGACACAAGAGATTCCAAACTCATCTTGAACTTTTCCTGTCCTAAATTTATAATCAATCATTTGTCAAGGAGTCCACTTTAAAAATTATTTATTTATTTAAAAGTCGGGAATGGTATTTAGACACTGAGATCTGAGTGCTGGGAGACAATTCTCTTTGAATCTCTCATGTTTCTGTACATCTTGTGAGTGAGGGAGTAACTGCCTTTTGTTCTGGACTCTGTTTTCAAGGATGTCTGTGTAGTGAATAGCCTTGGAAGATAGAGATAACGTTTTTCTCCATACAGTGTAGTAAAGATAATGTCTCTCTCTGGGGTAAATGTCAGAAAGCCATCCTATTCTACAAGGTTCAGCTAAGTTCAGGGTTTGTGTCCTGTAATAGAACCCATTGCATGTGCATACGTCACCTGGCCTTTTTCACATTGCCCTGTGGAAATTGAGATTGGGGGAACTGGAGCAAATGCTAATACTCTGGCAACTCTATTTCCATGAGTAATAAAGCCCTTTGTTGCTGACCTAGGAGTTCCTTGCGTTCTGCCAGCATTCGTGAAACTGTGGCAGGCTAGCTTATTAGGTTGCAAGTAGGATAACATCTCAGACTCTGTACAGTTCTTGACACTGGAGAATAGATGTGTTTACTGCTACTGATGTGTCATTGCTTCTATGCTTTTTAAATGCCAAGAACTAGGAAATATATTTTTTAAAAATCATGAGTTCATACTAACACCTGTTTCGAAGTAATGTCATAAGGTTCTTCCTCCCCTTCCCCTAATCCATATTTACACATCCCTCTCCCATAGAGGGAACCCAGTTCCTAAAAATATCAATATCTTCACTCATTTGTTCTTTCCTGCATTTCGTATAAATTAGGATTATGATTCTTATGCCAAGGCCACTGTCAAAGCCAAATCTTCTAAGTAAATTTCAATATATGTTTGTAGTTCTTTTTGTCCTTAGAGTATATCATACTAAGGATACAGTCAGACTAGTGTACTATGAAGACGCTTTAATTCTCTTTTTCTGTGATTTTGTTATCGATTTGATGTGTAGTTAGATTCATTTGCTTTTATTAAAATTCAGTTTTAGAGCTACATCGTACTCCATCATGTGGAGTTTAATAGTTTATTCAACCAGGTTGCTATAAAGGGTATTTAGGTTGCTCCTAATATTTCCTATTCACGTGCATGTGCTTATGGGTACTTCTAAGATTCCAGAGGAATCCTCTTCAGTTCTCTGGTGTTCTCTAGCTGCCTAGGCCTCCCCTCTCCATGAATTTTTCTCCATCATGTTTTGAAGTCGCAGGGATTAGGACTTCAACATTTTTGGGGAGGGAACACAATTCAGCCCATAAAAGGGGGATATCAAGAATGGGTCTAAAATTTTGTCAAAACCTTTTTAGCATTGATGGAGACAATAATTTTTGTCCTTAGTTACATCACTATGGTAATTTACAATAATGGGTTTCCTAATATTGAATTATTCTTGTGTTACCAGAGTAAATTTCATTTGAGCACAATGTATTATTTCTCTGATGTGGTTTTGGATATACAAACTATTCCATTAAATACATATTTTAATATAGTTTTGTCAACTCTACCATTTAAAAAAACTTGGGCTTTTAACCCTATCATTAAAGGAGTTGTCAGTCTTATCATTAAAAAAGCCTTTTTTATTAAAAAAAATTATTTATTTGTATCTGTATCTATTTCTCTGCAATGAGAATGAAAAATTTCTGAAGCATAGGTAGGAATAAATAATGCTTCCTTGCAGTCACAATTTAGTTATTAAAAAAATGTCTACATTATAAACATTGTTAATTTTATCCTGTACCTTCTCTGGGGATTGGTGTAGAAAAATCATTAAAAATATTAGACTTTGTCTTTATAGCCTGAAGTCTGCTTTAAAGCAATACATTTCCTATAGAGAAGGTAATTTGGATAAAAAGAGAATGATTAACAAATTGGAGATTTGTGGGAGCATTTTCAGTAGTTATTTTTTTGCTTAAGAATTAAATATGAAATTTAAATTAGATTTTAGCTCTTTCCTTTGGAAGAATGTAGACGGATAAAGCAGTATTATTTAAAACTTTTTTCTAGAGATTTAACAATATTTTTGGAATGGTGGCTTTATATTAATATTGCAGTTTTACCTAGTCCATAGCATTTGAAAATAATATCAGGTTTACAATGGTAATAAATATGATGTGAAAGTGCTAAAATTATTTTGAAAGATGACTTAAGAGCTATGAAATAATTAGCTTCAAACTGTATTAAATTAAGAAAAAAATTATTCTTCCGCTGTTTTTAAAAAAGCAAAAGAGCTCCACCTGGTGTTAAACAAAACAATTGACTAATTTTTATTTGATTTAGAATTGTCCATTTTCTAAAAACTGTAATTCAAAGTATTTTTCTCGGTATTCTATTCTATTTACAGTAATGTTATTAATATTATTCCCAAATGATATGGAATTTTTTAATGAAATAACTAATGTATTTCTCATAGAAATAGGCCTTTCTTTTAACATTTTAAAGGGTTTTAGAAAATTTTTGTCCTACACCTTCCCTTTATATTGTCTTTGGCAGCTATGAAAATGTATCTCACAGACTGAAGGCCCAAGCTACTGTGCTTCTAAATCCATCCATTTCTTGGTTTGCCCCCATGCCACACCTCGCATTGCTGCTCTCACCAATGACTGAGTGCAGGGGAGATACTGAGGCCAACTCTGTTCTTGAAGACAGGCGAGGCTCCTTTGTCTGCCCACTTAGGCTGGAGGACTTTTCCATGGGTTCAATAAACCACTCTCAGACTGCACAGCAGTGTGGACGCTTCCATTCAACCTTCTCTTCTTCTCTCCTAATCTGGGGTTAGATGTGGATGCAGTCTGACAGCTCTCCCAGCCTTCCATGGCTCCCTCTCTATTTCTTGTTACATAGGCATTTCCCTCCAAGAAAGTTCTTGCATATTTAATTCTTTGTTTCTGTTTCTCTGAGATCCTGGACTAACACAATGTCCCTCCTGGAAGTTTTATGAAAAATGATAAAGTGGAGACATTGGTTTTATTTTCCAATATCTGGGTGGTCTAATATCTGGTTCTTATGTGTTAAATTAGATTTTGACATCTTAAACTTAGATCTGAGGCTCTTCTAGCTTTGCTGACTAGTGCATGGTGTGGAAAAGGGCCTGTGTATTGTGGGACCACTTGGCTCTTTGATGCTCCATGGACACAGGTTGGACTTATCCAATCGTGTTATTAACAGTCACAAGGGCATTTGGGCAAGAGTGATGATGAATCAATGCAAATCCAACACCTCTTCTAGAAAAATACCTTCATGAATTTTTTTACTTAGGAAAGGAGGGACTTCAGTGTAACCTTTATATTCACACAACAAATTATATTGAGTGTCATATTTCAATATTAAGTGCTGGTGATGATTCAAAGGCAGATTCAGATTTGTTTGACTTTATCATTGAAATGGGATGTACATTATTGGAATAGCCTAGAGATTATCAATGTGTAATGAAAGACATTTTGCAGTTCCTGATAGAAAGGCTATGAGTATCATCGGTAACTTACAACTTCCAGAAACTGTCTAAGGCTCTTGGTTTGCTTCTATCTCACTGATACTTACACTAAAAGGTAATACAACTCTAGGAAAATAAACTTCACATTACTTTGTAGTGTGATAGAGTGGAAAGAACCATAGCCTGGGAGGTAGAATGCCTGGCTAATTTTTAATTTTTTTGTAGAAGAGTCTTGCTATGCTGACCAGGCTGGTCTTGAACTACTGGTCTCAAGCAATCCCCCTGCCTCAGCCTCCCAAAGTGCTGAGATTATAGGCATGAGCCACTGGACCTGGCCTAACATATTTCTTAAATAAACATTTTTCTGAAAACAGCTATTTAAATAAACAAATATGGTTTTAAATAGGCCTTATTTTGCTTTGCTTCTCTCATGTAAAATATGTGGATTATAAAGAAAAAGATTTTATCATTTAACTTCACTTTGATATGTTAAAAATGGGAACAAGACTGGGCAGGTGGCTCAGGCCTGTAATCGTAGCACTCTGGGAGTCTGAGGCAGGAGGATCACTTGAGGTCAGGAATTTGAGATCAGCCTGAGCAAGAGCAAGACCTTACTCTACTAAAAATAGAAAAATTAGCATGGTGGCTACTCCAGAGGAGGCTGAGGCAGGAGGATTGCTTAAGCCCAGGAGTTTGAGGTTGCAGTGAGTGATGCCACTGCACTCTAGTGGTGCGACAGACAAGACTCTGTCTGAGAAAAAAAAGGAATAAAAAGAAGTATACATTTCAATTGAATGAAAGATCTGGAAGAGAGAGAATTAATTCTCTCCCTTCAATTTCTGGGGCAGTGGTGGAGGGGAGACATTTTTACACCACCTGATAAAGCAAAGAATGAAAGAAGACATCTTTGCTTATTCATAAACCTGAGCAATGAATAATATTTTTGCTTTAACACTTTTTTTATTGTGTTCTTTGGTAGTTTTTATGAAAGGACATTAATAATGTAACTTATTGCTACCAATTCTGTTTTAAAACTGTCACTGACAATGTTATTGTATTATAAAATAGTCTTCATAAAGTATTCATTTATAATTAAAACCCAAAATAATTACACCACTTAATTTTGTTCTTCATGCTTTATGCAACCATAACTGTGACAGGTATAACATTATTATTATGAAGTAGTTTAATTAGGTACCCTTATTCTGGTTAACTTAAGCAACAAGCGAAAAAATAATATACCAATATCTCACACAGATTCTAAGGAAAAACTGAACATCTCTAGGCTTTGGGAAGTGCAGGAACAGGTAGCTCTGGGGGTCTGAGAAGCAATTTTTCATCTTATCTTTGCTCTGCCCAAGATTCATATTCCTTAAAGTTTGGCTAACATTGCATTTTGTGCCCATCTGTCAATCCTGAGAAGGTATAAAAGAAAGTACCTTCCATGCAATACCAATTCCATGCAATAGAAGAGAGCTGGTCCCCCAAAAGAAGGTGAAGAGCTGCTGGGCAAGAAAAAAATAACAGGTATGTATTCAACTCAGATATTTTCCAATGGTGTTTTTTGTTTGTTACAGTTACAATCATTTTCCTTAGTTACTGAGATGACATGCAGTAATCTGTTAAGTCATGACAAGTTCAGTTATTCACCAGCATGCTGTTTGATGTCCTTGTTTCTTCTCTCGAAGCACATGCTGCAGTAGATAAACCAGTCATTGGTTCTTTTGGTATTGGTATTTTTAAATTCTTGGTATTATATACTCTTGGAATGATTGCTACTGTGTAAAGTTAAGGCAAGGCACACCGGAACATTGCAGGTTTAGCGTGTGTCCAGGTAAATTGTGTTCTTTACTGCTTTCTATTTTCCCCAAAACCCTTTATGACAGGAAGACTTGAGCAGAGGCAGCAGGTACCCATGGGAATAGTGTTTCATCTTCCAGAGATAGAAGCTCTGTGTATGCATGCCCATGGAAAGAGTGTAGGGTTTTGGGACAAATTATGTGCATGTTGCTACTTTAAGAATGACTTCTATAACTGCTGGAGGCAAGATGTGTGTTTTACATCTGAAAAATTCTCACAACAGCTCTGATTTCTAACACTATTGTGTATACATTACAATAATATCTATTATTTAGATAGGACAACATATCTTGCTACTCTCATTTTTTAGTAACATTTGAAACATTTTACACATTAAGATTCTATTTTTTATGAGTTTACTTTAAATATATAATTTATCTTTGTTATTAAAACATATTCTAGCAAGGAACACTAGAGGGCATTCACTGCTCTGCTCAAAGACATTGGTACACTATTTTTACATACAATTGTTCATATGCAATCCAATTTGTTCATGTGCTTGAGAAATTAAATATGAAAATTTTCATTTTCTAAAATATTTCAGCCTATTACTGAATACTCAGAAAACCAAATAACCAAAAATAGCTAAGTGGGTCACAGGGCACAAGAATACCCAATGTACATTGACATTATATTGGATATAAATCCTTAAAACAATTTTTGATGTGACTTAATTTCTCTTAAAATATGTCAATAAATAATACAAAATATCAAGTTTTTAGAATTTCTAGCATAGAAAAGAAAATCTGATATAAGTTTATACTTAGCTTTATTTTAAATACATATGGAATTTAAAAACACAAATAAATTATTTATGTAGAAGCAGTATTGATGAGTTAAATTATACTTTCCCAACTATCACTTTATTATAAATTATCACTGAAATTATCTTGCTTTTATTTCCATTCTCAAGCTTTCTTATTACACTTAACCTCTTGCTTTCTATTCAATTTAACTTATTCATTTATTCATTCAAGTCTTATTGGGCACATTCTCTATGTATTGTTTTGGTATTGCAATTCTCAAAATATTGAGTGTATGCCACAACAAAATACGCTCAAATACTTTGAGACCAAGTGCAAATCGTCATGGAACTTCTACTATAGAGATGACAGAAAGAAGAAACAGTTTCTTTTAGCCTCAGTTTCTTTTCTGGGTTTATTTTAGACTGAATATATGGCTAAATATTTATTTGCTTGATTTTAGACCACGCCATATAAAATAACATAAACAATTTTGTGGATGGATAACTTTATAAAACCACACGAGACTTAACAAAAATTCAAGAAAGCAAATATTTTCTTAGCATTTTTACCCCTAATTTTTATATTTATTTGTGAAATTAAAAAATACAAATATCATAGATATGAATTTTAGCATATCCGTCTCCTGCCTTTAGTAACCTATTTTCAGATCAAGAAAGAATCTAATAAATGTTAAATACATTTAAATAATATGTATGAAATCCTATAAAAAGTATAAAGTGCTGAATAATGTAAGAAGTTGTCAGTGTGAGGTTTAAATTTTGACCCTGATATTTATCAGCTCAGCGTTTTCATCTGTAAAAATGCGGATAACAATTTATTTTGAATTCCTGCACTGTTTGCACCAATACTTTCCTGAGTAATGACAATCTAGTTGATGGATAGTGTCCAGGTACTTCAGAAGGTGGGAGAACACATGAGGAGCAAGAAAGACAAAAGCAATGGAGAATTATGTCAAATAAGGAAAAGTTACAGAACTGTAAGAATGAAAATTTCAATTTTATTATAATGTAATAACACCAACCCACAAGATGAGAAAAAAATTACAATGGAATATTTACATCTCTTTTAAGTCACTAACCATACAATATTTTGGTTCTCAAATTGCTGTATATGAGTTTTCTGTTTTATGGATTATTCCAACACATTTTGAAACTTTCACTGGCTTCTTCTAATCAGCACTGTTTCTGATCTGTCTTTTATGTTATAAGTCAGTGTGGGATTAGGAAATGCAATAATAGATTATGTTAAACATAATTAGAGAAGTAACTATTAGCATTTAAAAAATACATGATTTTTAAATTATTCACTGTTTTTTTTCTTTTCACTTTTAGTTACCTCCTTTAGTGTAGATAATTAGAAAGTTTCACTAACAAACTCACTTTCCCTTGAGTGTGGAATTAGCTCTGAGACAGCAAAGCACAAATGGTGCATCTTTTTGTTTGTTTGTTTGCTTTTTGTAAACAATGACTCCATTTTAGAGGAAGTGTTTTTGTTCAAATATTATAGAGATGCTTTGGCGTGGAATAGAGGGTATATTCTGAGAGGTAGCTGGTGGTGACAGAAGAATCTGAAGGAACATATGTATTAATAGTTTAAAAAAGCATATTTAACTGTATAATTCTTTGATGTGTTCTTAAACATTATTTTACATCAAAATTTCAAATAACATTTTAAAAAGAGCCTAAGATCTTTAGATTTATTAGAAAGGGGCAATAGGTTTAAAAGAAGGTTGACGAACAGCAATTAGTGGGAAGCTATTCTTAGCACAAAAGGATCCTTTGTTTTGCAAACGAAATACTGCAAGATTCCTGGATATATAAGCACATAATTAGATCTCTAAAAATTTCATTTATCCACATTTTTGGGGGACCATACCTACTTTGGAAAGAGGCAGACCTGGAGCTATTTTTTCCTTTAATCTTGATTAAAGAAACTCCCAGTTCTGACAACTACCAGAGAAACTGAGGCATTTAGGGTAATGGTGTAAGCCAAGAGGGAAGCTTCTCCCACAGAATCTTTCGAGAGCATTTGGACCTTGAAAAAGTGCAAGAAACTTGCATGTCACCACACTCCTCAGCAATCCTATGGTCCATGTCTAATCTATTTGATTGATATTTGGCTGCCCCAACACTTTGTCTTCTACTTATTCTCTGGAACCTGCCTTACCTTCAGCTTGCCAGCCTCCTTTACTGTGAAGAGGCCACACTACACATAGTTTCTTTAGTTTTCTCCATTTTTTGCCTAAAAATCTCCTATATTGTTATCTCCTGATAAAAATCTTTAGTGATCCATTTGCATATTTCAAATTGAGTACATATTCTTCAGCCTGGTATTTAAGGTCCTCCATAATTGGCTTTCTCAATATAATCTCTCATGACTTCTTATTCTATTTTCTACACTTAGTCAAACTCGATTTGCTTTTTTCCATGACAATATGCTACATTTTCTCAACTTTTCACATTTCCTCTTGCTGTTCTATTCACTAAGAATACTACCTTTTCATTTTCATTTATAAAAATTGAATCCATCTTCAAGATACATCGAAACGTCAAATCCTTGATTCATCCCTCCTTGTTCTCATTTGGATATGAACAAGGGGTTCTTTTTCTGAGTAATGCATTCAGTTCATGTCTTTACCAGGTCTTATAATCTACCTTACATAATAGCTACTTTATATTTGTCCTGTATTCTGTTCTTGAGAACAAAGGAGTATTTTTTCCACAGTTTTATCTTTTCATTCAATGTCTAAAACAGAGCTTGACTTATAGTAGGTGCTCAACAAATATTTGTTCAATTGAGGTTAGCTCCCAAATTGAGGTTAACTTTCATAAACTTTTCACTGGCTCATCTCCCATAACTTTAGTAGAGCTTTGAAATAATAGAAGTCATTTACATTATACTACAAGGCTATAGTAATTAAAACAGTTTGGTACTGGCATAAAAGTAGACACATAGATCAATGGAACAGCATAGAGAACCCAGAAATAAACTGATATACCCACAACCAACCGATCTTTGAAAAAGCAGACAAAAATATACACTAGGGAAATGATAGTCTATTCAATAAGTGGTGCTGGGAAAATTGTGTAGCTATATGCAGAAGAATGAAACTGGATCCCTATCTCTTACCATATACAAAAATTAACTCAAGATGCATTAAGGTTTTAAATGTAAGACCTGAAACAATAAAAATTCTACAAGAAAGCCTAGGAAAAATGCTTATGGACATTGGCCTAGGCAAAGAATTGATGACTAATACCCAAAAGCAAATGCAATAAGAACAAAAATAGACAAATAGGACTTAAACTAAAAAGCTTCTGCACAGGAGAAGAAATAATCAAAAGAGTTAACACAAAACCTAGAGAATGAGAGACCATATTCACAAACTATGTGTCCAACAATTGTAACAAAATGGTAAGTATTTTGTATCTAAACATAGAAAAGGTACGTTAAAAATATGGTATAAAAAGTAAAAATTGGTGCACCTGCATGGGGCACTTACCATGAATGGAATTTGCAGGACTGGAAGTTGCTCTGGGTGAGTCAGCGAGTGAGTGGTAAGTCAATGTGGAGGCCTGGGACATTACTGTACATTACTGTAGACTTTATACACACTGTACACTTAGACTACACTAAATTTATAAAAAATATGGGCTTTGGAGAGGGGCAAGATGGTGACTAGAGATATTGTTTGCCAGACCGTCCTCAAGGGAAGGTAGGGTTTCAGATAAAGGAAAGGGGAAAGGAGACACAGCTCAGGTGTAGATCATAGAGAGAGGTGCTGGAGCCTGCTGGGGACCTCACAAAGGAAAATTGCAAAGCAGAGAAGGAAGAAGATAAAGGAAAAAAGATATCGGCGAGGATTAAACCCAGAGAGGCTCAGAGCCCAGTGAAAGGGTATGGTGGGGAATCCCTCTTTTCTTCCCATGCACCTTCGGTGACCAGCAAGCTACCAAGTTTCTTGGAAGCTTTTCCACCCCTATGAGCCCAGGCATGGTGGGAAACACAGAATAGTGGGAAGAACTTGCATGATCCCAGAGCTTGGACATTCCGTGCAGGGTTCCCCTCCAAGGAGAATTTTCTCAGAAGCTAGAGTGCTGGCTTTCTTCCATTCAGATACTTTTCCTTCTCTGCCCCTCCCCATCTACTGCAACTGGGAAAGCAGTTTGTGCCAAGAATTTGGCGAGTGGCCACCTCTCCCCAGCAGGTGTGTGCTACAGGCCGAGGTTTCCATAGAGAGTAGGACCCATGCCTGTCCCCTTGGGGACCTGCAGTGGGCCTAGGGTGCCCAATCTGGGAGCTCCCTGCCCACCATAGTCTCACATCAGCAGTTCAGACAAGCAGGCCAGACCCTGTGCCCCCCAGACTTGAGTGGGCTGTTGGGGGACATAGGGAGGAGGTCTGGGACAATCTAAAAATTAAACTTAACTCATAGCCAATAAAGAATTTATCGAAATCTGTAGCCAGAAGAGTAATCTGAAGTTAGCCAAGTTTTTAATAAACTCCATGAAACAAGACTTAAAGCCAGTGATGTGTTGGTAAACTTGCTGGGGTGGTGTGTAGGGTGGGAGGAAGCCCTGCTTTGCAGCATTTGCCAATTTCGAAGGTGTAAGTGCTTCCACCACTGCCAAGCTTAAAAAATTAATGAATATTTACCAATTGGTACTCTAAGTCAGAAAAAGTAAGGGGCAGCATACCACTACTTAAATTCTACTCCTACATTCATTTGAGCCCAGGAAATACTTTCTATGTTTTGTGCAGGCAATCAACAGCCACCGCTGCCACCTCCACCACCACAACTGCCACCATGTGTTGGTGCTTACAGTGGGCCATGCCCTGTGCTAGGCATTTTATGAATATGGTCTCTTCAAGTCCTCAGAACTACGCTTTTGAGGTAGGCATTATTATTTCCATCTTCCAAATGAGAAAACCAAGACTTTGACTATTCCAAAGTCAAACAGTAAGTAAGCAGCAGAGCCAAGATGAAAAAATATAAACCTTAATATATCCTAAAACTAGGAATGCTTTGAAGCTAAAATCTGTAGCAGACATCTTGCCATCTGGGGAATAAAGAATCAGATTTAGAAAACTTTTAGGGATTTTAGAGAAATTTTCAAAGAACTAAAAACTGTCATTCAAGACTCATAATAAGCCCTTCTATTACTTTCAAACTTTAGCTGGCATTGAAGTGTTATAAGTACCCTTAATATGTCATTTAATTTTTCAGGTTTTGAAAATATTTGTACAGATACACCTCATTTTATTGCTTTTTGCTTTATTGCACTTCACAGATACTGGGTTTTTACAAATTGAAGGTTTGTGGCAACCCTACATCGAGCAAGTCTACCGGTGCCATTTTTCCAACAGCATGGCTCACTTCATTTCTCTGTGTCACATTTTGGTAATTCTTGCACTATTTCAAACTTTTCATTATTATTATATCTGTTATAATGATCTGTAATCAGTGATATTGA
The DNA here is from genome assembly GCA_004363605.1 of Indri indri. Lineage (NCBI taxonomy): Eukaryota > Metazoa > Chordata > Mammalia > Primates > Indriidae > Indri > Indri indri. The sequence continues at coordinate 14,945 of RJWJ010009769.1, read as the reverse complement.
TGTTACTATTGTAATTGTTTCGTGGTACCATGAATCACATGCACACAAGACAATGAACTTTATTGATAAATGTTGTATGTCTTTTGACTCCTCCACCAACCAGCCATTTCTCCATCTCTTGCCCTCTCTTCAAGCTTCCCTATTCCCTGAGATAGAACACTATTGAAATGGCTCAGTTAATAACCCTATAATGGCCTCAAAGTGTTCAAGTGAAAGGCACTATTGAAATGGCTCAATTAATAACCCTATAATGGCCTCAAAGTGTTCAAGTGAAAGGAAGAGCCTCACATCTCTAACTTTAAATCAAAAGCTAGAAATTATTAAGGTTAGTGGGGAAGGCATGATGAAAGCCAAGACAGGCTGAAAGCTAGGCCTCTTGCACCAAACAGCCAGGTTGTGAATGCAAATGCAAAGATCATAAAGGAAATTAAAAGTGCTACTACAGTGAACACATGAATGATAAGAAAGAATAACAACTTCGTTCTTAATATGGAAGAAGTTTTAGTGGCCTGGATAGAAGATCAAACCAGTTACAACATTCCCTTAAGCCAAAGCCTAATCCAGAGCAAGACCCTAACTTTCTTCAATTCCATGAAAGCTTAGAGAGGTGAGGAAACTGCAGAAGAAAAGTTGGAAGCTAGCAGAGGTTGGTTCATGAGGCTCAAGGAAAAAAGCCATCTCTGTAACATAGAAGTGCAAGCAGGAAGTGCTGATGGAGAAGCTGCAGGAAGTTATCCAGAAGATCTAGCTAAGATCATTGATGAAGGTGGATACACCAAACAACAGATTTTTCAATGTAGACAAAACAGCCTTCTATTGGAAGAAGACACCATCTAGAACTTTTATAGCTAGAGAGGAGAAGTCAATGCCTGGCTTCAAAACTTCAAAGGACAAGATGACTCTCTTGGTAGAGGCTAATGCAGCTGGTAACTTTAAGTTGAAACTAATGCCATTTACCATTCTGAAAATCCTAGGGTGATTAAGAATTATGCTAAATCTACTTTGCCTATGTTCTTTAAATGGAACAACAAGACCTGGATGACAGTACTTCTGTTTACAGCATGTTTACTGAATGTTTTAAGCTCACTATTGAGACCAACTACTCATAAGAAAAAGATTACTTTTAAAATATTACTGCTTACTAACAATGCTCCTAGTCACTCAAGAACTCTGATGGAGATGTATAAGGAGGTTAATGTTGTTTTCATGCCTGCTAACACAACATCCATTCTACAGCCCATGGGTCAAGGAATCATTTAGACTTTCAAGTCGTCTTATTTAAGAAATACATTTCTTAAGGCTATAGTTCCCATACACAGTGATTTATCTGATGGATCTGGGTGAAGTAAATTGAAATCTTCTGGAAAAGATTTACCATTCTAGATGCCATTAAGCACATTCATGATCTATGCGAGGAGGCCAAAATATCAACATTAACAGCAGTTTGGAAGAAGTTGATTCCAACTCTTATGGATGACATTGAGGGGTTCAGACTTCAGTGGAGGAAGTAACTGCAGATGTGGTGGAAATAGCAAGAGAACTAGAATTAGAAGGGAAGCCTGATGATGTGACTAAATTGCTGCAATTTCATGATATACCTAATAACAGATGAGCAGTTGCTTCTTATGCATGAGCAAAGAAAGTGGTGTTTTGACATGGAATCTACTCCTGATGCTGTGAACAATGTTGAAATGACAACAAAGGATTTAGAATATTCTATAAACTTAGTTGATAAAGCAGTAGTAGAGTTTGAGAGGATTGACTCCAGTTTTTTTTTTTTTTTTTTTTTTTGAGACAGAGTCTCACTCTCTTGCCTGGGCTAGAGTGCCGTGGCGGTGTCAGCCTAGCTCACAGCAACCTCAATCTCCTGGGCTCAAGCGATCCTCCTGCCTCAGCCTCCCGGGTAGCTGGGACTACAGGCATGCGCCATCATGCCCAGCTAAGTTTTTCTATTTTTAATTGTTTCGCCAATTTCTTTCTATTTTTAGTAGAGATGGGGTCTCGCTCTTGCTCAGGCTGATCTCGAACTCCTGAGCTCAAGCAATCCTCCCATCTCGGCCTCCCAGAGTGCTAGGATTACAGGTGTGAGCCACTGCACCTGGCCCTTGACTCCAGTTTTGAAAGGAGGATTGACTCCTGTAGTAAAATGCTATCAAACAGCATCACAAGGGACAGAGAAATCTTTCACAAAAGGAAGAATCAATCAATGAAGAAAACTTCATTGTTGTTTTATTTTAAGAAATTGCCACAGCCTCTCCAAGCTTCAGGAACCACCACCCCAATCAGTCAGTAGCCATCAACAACAAGGCAGGACCCTCCACCAGCAAAAAGATTACAACTCGCTGGAGGCTCAGATGATTGTCAGCATATTTTAGTAAAGCATTTTTAAATTAAGGTATGTGCATTGTTTTTTCTGACATAATGCTATTGCACACTTAATAGACTAGAGTGTAAACATAACTTTCATATGCATTGGGAAGCCAAAAATTTGTGTGGCTCACTTTATTGCAATATTTGCTTTATTGTGGTGATCTGGAACCACACCAGCAATATCTGTTGTATGCCTGTTTTTTTTCCTCTAGTTATTTTTTATTTTTAACCAGTGGTTTTTATGTACAGAGAAATGTCCTATATAGAATAATGTATTTAAAATAAATATTTGAGCAATATAAAAATAACTGATGAAAAGATTTTTTTAAAGAGAAATATTTAACCACTTAGATATTGACAAAGACAGATTTCACTTATTTGGAAAATGGAATATATTTAAACCAGAGTACTTAACCATATGTTATTTTATTTTCATCCTATTTTTACACTTATGATGATTAATTATGCAAAATCATGCACTTAATGAATTTTAAGATGAATGAGTTATTTAATGTTCCATGCACCTTTTAGTTAAAGGTCTGTCTGTAGATAGATCAGAACCATGAGGGAAAAAATACTTCAATTAAATTAATCCTTATAAAATTATATGTTTATGGTGAGATCTGTAATCCAGTAATATCACAAAATATTTAAAAATAACTAAAAGTACATAAAATTTTATTACAGAGTATTTTTTAAAATCTCAGAATTTAGAAAATATTAAGACTGTTGAAATATGTTATTTATTTTTAGAACTTCAAAAATTGCATAAATTCTAAGTCTCACTTATAGATTGTCCACTTATTTGCATGATGTAAAGTTGCTTAATCAAAGGATGTGTTTTGATCATGTGTGGCTTTCAATAGTCACCCTGTTGCTCCATTCCAAAGGTAGAACTGTTCTGAAAAATAAGTTATCTGTTGTTCCACACAAGATCATTTTGTTATTATCTGAAACTTGATTTTGACTGTCTGTTCAATATAACAAAGCAGATATTTAAAAATTATATGATACTTTAAGTGAAATATAACTGATTTTACTATGGGTTTTAATTTTTAAGTGCATCTGAATAAAGAATTCTGAATCTCAAATCCCAGATAGTAACTTGTATTTTTTGGTCCTGAAATAATTTCTCCCTCTCTTTCTTCCACCATCCCCATTTGGTACAGAGCTATTTTGTATAATATTACATGGTAATGTATTTGCCAACTGGTAAATGTAGCATTTGACTGCAGTTAAGACAGAGCAAGAGCTTTAAGATATTGCAAATTTCCTAGAGCTCAAAAGTTATCACACATCTCACCCTCTTCCCCTCATCTTTCCTTCCTTTCTCCTTTCCTTTTCTCTCTTCCTTCCATAATTAGTTATTGAGCTGAGATACACACATGAATAAGATAAATACCCCATCTCTGCGGAGGCCCAGGGTCTAGCCCTCAATGTATATGGAGTTCCTTAGTTCATTTGTGGGGAGGTTGTGAAACTTCTGGATTTTAATCAAATGTATAAACAGTAGGCCGATATTTACAGTGACGAATGTAACTTCCGAGTGGGTAGAAACTCTGGTATTGGCTAGGTACGGTATTAAATTCTCAGTAGGAAAATGTCCTGGGTCAATTTGTTGCTTAACAATAATAATGTCAATGTAAGCAATTGTATATGATCCTAAGGAATGGTACCAAGCTCCGGGTCTTCACATACCTTCTTCACCAAGTGGAACTGATTTTACAGGACACCTTCTTTCTAAAGTCTTTCTCTCTAAAATTCTTTTTTCTATAATCCATGTAGATTACAAAACTGTTGGGATGGAGAGAAATTAGGGGAAAGTACTCTCGGACTGGAAAGGGCTTTCAGTACCAACTACTATTTGCAGCTGAAACTGCTTAATAGAGGGGAAAAAAGACAGATTCCTTCATTCAGTACATTTACTGATGTCTGTAGATTATGACTTTGGGTACTTACGCAGATAGGGAATACAATTCATTTCATAACGATTTCAGATGCACAGCATCATTCACTTTAGGAGAGAGAAGGCACCCTCTGAATACTTTAATTCTTTTGTCTGAGGTCAGTTTTATAGTTAGACTTTAAAAAACCTTATCCCCAAATCTATAGTTGTTCTGATGCACTGTAGTAGATATATAGTAGCATATCTGATCTAAATATATAGCCAATTATATATACTTTATGGAAAAACAAAAAACTGATTAGGTCTTACTGTGATGGTAGTATTCCATTAAACTTTTCAGAATAAGAATGATCCATGTGACGTTATAAATAATCAGTTTACATATACTTCATTAGCACACAATTATTACTATAGATTTTTCTTATAAATCTAAAGTCATTTAAACAATTCTTTATATATAAAATTAGATGAAATCTGTAGAAAGATTATAAAGAATAATTGAAAGACCATAAGGGACCATATAAGACAATATGAATTAGGAATATTTAAAAGGTAATATGTGTTGGGAGTGGTGCCTATGTATATATGCACATAGGTGTGTATGAAATATTTTTGCTTAGTACAGGTTTGATATTACATTGTAAATAGAAAGGAGCCCTTTAAAAAATCAGTCCAAAGGAGAGAATGGTATCATAGAAGTCTTTAGATTGCCTCGATAATGAAGTGTTTGCTGATACACTTTGAACAAATGCCAACACTCTGCTGGGGAAGGATTTGGACCAAGTCTTGGTACACTTTGCTTAGCATACAAGTTGAACAAATGCCACCAATTTGGCTGATTCTGAACGTAATTTTTCTTAGCTTAGTCATAAAACAGGTCTTTAGTCAAACATGATTTCAGCTACTTGCTCAATTTTAGGCTGTATGAGATTAGTTGGCAAGCAGGATACCATCTAAATATTTAAAAAATCATGGAGAAGGTTATGGGGAAAAAAAAACAACAGTAATACTATTGTGGACTTTTTAATTGGGTGAGCTTTTTGAACTGGTAGGTATACTTCTGAGAATATATCAGTTAGGGTTCAACCAGAGAAGCAGAACCAGTAGGAGATATATATTAAGAGATTGATTGTAAGGAATTGGCTTATGAGCTATGGGGGCTGGCTATAAAAGTCCAAAATCTATAGGGCAAGTTGTCCACAAGCAGAACTTCCTCCCCAGGGAAGCCTCAGCTCTGCTTTTAAGGCCTTTAAACTGATTGAAGCAGGCCTATCCAGACTACCTAGGATAGTTTCCCTTATGAAAGTCCATTTATTATGGACTTTACACTCTCTCACTTCTACAAAATGCCTTCCAGCAACACCTGGATTAGTGTTTGAATAACTGGAGTCTATAGCCTAGACAGGTTGACATATCAAAAAACTATCACACTAATCTAAAGAAATAAGCCTAAATACAGAAAAAGCTTTCTGTGCAAATCTGTTCATTTCTGCTAAAAACCTGGAATATTGAGTAATAGGCAAGTAGTTAAATTATGATACATTTATATGAGAGGTCTGTTATTAAAATGCTTTTTTATTACATGGAGAATTTTTAAAATTTCATAATGTTAACTAAAAATGCAGAAGACAAATGTGTAATTATTACTTTAATCATTTGAATGGAAAAAATGGATATTCAGCAAAATATTAGAAAAGTACCTTGGGATAACAAATATCACTATTACTAATTGTTTTTCTTTCTACATTTACATTTTTCAAGTTTTAAGAAGCATGTATTACCTTTACATAGGAAATTACTGTTCTAAAAAATGATCATTACTCATGTTCAAAATATGCTAGATCAAGGACATTTTAGCTTCCATTAAGCCAGTTGATTTAAAAAATTTTTTGCCAATAAATTTGTAAGATTGTTATTAAAGATGCTTAAACTTTTGTGCTATCTCACTATCATAAATTATGGCTGGAATGTCCAACTTGCCTGGTGCACTTCTAAGAAAGGAAGAAAAAAAATATAGGTCTCAGACTCAGTGATTCTTTGTTACAAGTGAGAACAAGAAATTAGCAGGCTAACTTATTTCTACAAATGTTTTCCAGCTTTAACAAAATGTTAATAAAAGTTCAGAGTTAGATGAATTACTTAAGCACATTCTTCTTTATTAAATTTACAGGGGGGGGCAAGAAAATAATTTACAAAGAATTCCTTGAAATGGATTATATTAATATTACAGACATGGTAACATAGAAAGGTTGTGTGTACTCCTTTAGGACAGTTTGTATTTCATTTTTAAGTGAAAAATGCGCAATATAAACCTGTATATTCTGCATTATCCCAACTATATATAAACTTTGTGTGTATGTGTATACAATATAATAAATTATTAACACAGATTATGTACGCATGGTGAAATCATTCTTATATTTTTTTCTGTATTTTCCAAACATTTTCCAGTGTTACTGTTACAATCATGCAAACGTATTTTAAAAATAGTCTTTAAGTGGAATAAAGAGAGTGACATCAGCAAGGTGTCTGCCTAGAGGTGCCTGGTGCTTGTTCCCCTGCCACAAGAAAGCAGCAGGGCAACAAATAAATAGCTAAGACTTGACAGGAGTGTTGAAGGGAGAGTACTGGAATGCAGCAGGCGAGTAGAGAGGTACCTGTGGTGATTGAAAGCCCAGGGGGGCAGTGTGGAGACACCTTGCCTCTGCTGCTCCATCTCCCTAAACTGGATTAGCCTGGAACCAGAAAGGACTTCCCCTTTTGGGGAAAAAGTAAGATGAAGAAATCTACTAGCCCCCATTGCCACCACAAACACCTGCAGTCCTTACTATAGGAGAATCCAACAGTCCTTACAAACCCTGGGCCCAGAGTAGGGAACTGCTGAGAATTTACTCATGTGCATTGCCCCATATTAAGAACACAAGTTATACACTCCCCTCCCCCACACCTCCCTGTGACATAGGCTGCTGCAGCACGGTGCCACCTTAGATCAGAGCCACTTTGGAAGTGTACCCTGCTCTGGGAACCCAAAGCCACTATATCTCCACAGCCCTGGGACTCTGTCTTAATTCCATCCAGCCCACATGGGTGTCTGCAACACCAAGATCTTCGCTGCATGGAGCCAGGACAGGCTGTGACTCTGGTCTCGTACAGCAGGGAAACCAGCCCCTGCCACTCACACTTCCAGGCAGAAAAACAATCTGGTGGGCCTGCCTAGGGTGGACTCACTCTTCAGTTGGCCAAACTGCTGCACACTCTCCCCCAAGTGGGAGAGGCCCCCACGAACTTCTGAGCAGCTGACATGCTCCCAGGCCAGTGTATTGGCTATGTGTCTATGCCCAGGGCCTGAGAAACACTCTGGTGGGCCTGGCCCCCATGGACATACACCTAGGCTTGCCCAGCAGCCTCACACCCATGCCTAGGACCCGAGAAACAGCCTGGCGGGTCTGCTCTTGGAAGACACACCCCTGGGCCAGCTGAGTGGTCACACACCCACACCAAGGGCCTGAGAAACAGCCCCATGGGCCCAACCCTAGTGGACAGCACCCCCTAGGCCAGTTGAGTAGCCATGGATCCACACCATGGTTCAGAGTAAAAGCCCTGTGACCTCAACCCCAGTAAGCCAGATACCAAGTTGGCCAACTTACTGTGTGCACACACATGGTTTTGCCCGAGAAATGGCCTGGTAAGCTTACCCCTGGCAAAACCAAGCCTCCATGACCACAAACTCTCACAGCCTAGGACACCATGAAACTTCCAAACATCACTGGTACAGATTATAGATGAAGAAACTGCATGGGGACTCACTACTGTGTCCACCTAGAACCAAAGCCAATGTATCCCACCCAGTGGACACCCCGAGACCCAACTGTAAGGATAAGTCTTTCCCAACAAAACCTATTCCATAAAATTGAAAGAGGCAACTGTTCCATCAGATGCATAGAAACCAACCTAAGGATGCATAAAATATGAAAAAGCAAGGAAACGTAATACCTCCAAAGGACCATAATAATTCTCCAGTAATGGATCCTAATCATAAGGAAATATATGAAATGCCAGGAAAATAATTCAAAACAATAATGTTAAGGAAACTCAGTGACATACAAGAGAATAGATAGAGACAGTTAAATGAAATCAGGAAAACAGTTCATGATTTGAGTGAGAAATTCAACAAGAAGAAACATGAGATAAAAAAAAGAACCAAATAGAAATCTTAGAGCTCAAGAATTCAATGAATAAAATAAAAAATACAATCAAGTGTTTCCATAACAGACTAGATCAAATAGAAGAAAGAATTTCTGAACTTGAAGACGAGTCTTTTGAAATAATTCAGGCCGATCAAAAAAGGAAAGAAAGAGAATAAAAAAGAATGAAGAAAACATATGGGACTTACAAGATACCATTAAGTGAAAAATATATGCATTATGGAATTTCTAGAAGGAGAAGTGAAGACAAAAAGAGTAGAAAAGATATTTAAGAAATAATAGCTAAAAACTTTCTAAGTCACAGCAGGATGATGGATAACCAGATCCAGGAAGCTCAAAGGTCCTCATATAGATTTAACCCAAATAGGACCTCTCCAAGGCACGCTATAGTAAAATTGTCAAAAGTCAAAGACAAAGAAAAAATTCTAAGAGCAATAAGAGAAAAACATCAAGTCATATATAAAAGAATCCCCATTAGACTAACAGTATATTTCTCAGCAAAAACCTTGAAGGCCAGGAGAGAAGGGGATAATATATTCAAAGTCCTGAAAGAACAAAACTGTCAGCTGAGAATACTATACCCAGCAAAGCTACCCTTCAGAAATGAAGGAGAAACAGTTTTTATCAGACAAGGAAAAACTGAGGGAATTCGTCAACACCAGAAGCCTTACAAGATATGCTTAAGGGAATCTTACATGTGAAAGCATAAAGATGATAACTACCATCATGAAAAAACATGAAATTATAAAACTCATTGGTAGAGCCAAACACAAAGGACAAAGGGTAAAGAATCTAATCTTATTACTATAGAAAACCACCAAAATTCAAAAATAAAAAATAAGAAAGAAAGGAAACAATCCAACAAAATGAAGAGAAACCAACAGAATGGGAGAAAATATTTGCAAATTATCTGTCTGACAGGGATTAATAACCAGAGTATTCATATTTATATTCATTGGGGAAAGGAGAGTCTCTTCAATAAATGGTGCTGGGAAAACTGGACATCCATATGCAGAAGAATGAAAGTAGATCCCCATCTCGTACCCTGTACAAACAATAACTCGAAATGGATTGAAGACCTAAATGTAAGACCTGAAACTATAAAAACTACTAGAAGAAAACATAGGGGAAACACTTCTTGACATTGGTCTGGGAAAAATTTTATGAAAAGGACCTCAAAACACAGGCAACAAAGGCAAAAATAAGCAAATGGGACCATAACAAACTTAAAAGCTTCTGCACAGCAAAGGAAATAATCACCAGAGTGAAAAGACAACCTACAGAATGGGAGAAAATATTTGCAAACTATTTATCCAACAGAGGATTAATATTCAGACTATACACGGAACTCAAACATCTCAACAGCAATAAAACAAACAATCCGATTAAAAAATGGGCAATCTGAACAGACATATCTCGGAAGATGACATACGAATGGCCAGCAAATATATGAAAAAATGATCAACATCATTAGTCTTCAGAGAAATGCAAATCAAAACCATGAGATAGCACCTCACCCTAGTTAGGATGGCCATTATCAAAAAGACAAAAAATAACAAATGCTTGTGAGGATGTGGAGAAAAAGGAACTCTTATACACTGTCGGTGGGAATTTAAACTAGTATAGCCACTATGGAGAACAGTATGGAGGTCTCTCAAGAAACTCAAGTGATGCCAATCAATGCCCAGTGATGCCCAAGTAAACATATACATAGCAAAAAAGAAACTACAAATAAAACTACCATATGATCCAGCAATCTCACTACTGGGCATTTATCCAAAGGAAAGTGCAGGGAGGTAGCTAAGCTCCCAGCAAAAAACCGGGTCCCTTTGGTAGAGTTGCAAGGGATAAGAAAATAATAGAGAAAAATGGAAAATAAAAGAAATAAAAGAATACACTGAGACAAAGATATAGTTTTATAAGTTTATAAAGATTATAGGCAAAGCGGGATCTCAGGGGGCCTAGATTTTCTCCATGGATCTCGAAAAGCCCTGAATGAGGTCTTACATGGTAACTTATAGGGAACAGTGATTAGTTGCCAGGGGTAACAGATTTACATAACAGCAGGTAGTTCCTCTCAGGTTAACAGATTTTCAAAAGGCTTCTACAGATCCTTTAACTAATTCTATCTATGTGAATAAATGGTTATAAAATCTTTCGAAGATTAACTTCTACGTGCTAAGGTAAATTTATCACTTAACAGAGGGGTTAAACAGAGATATGTTGGCTCCATATTTATCAGGTTATTGTGAATGGAAACAGGTAGTCTGGAGTGTTTAAATGGGAGCTTGCTTTTAGCCATTTGGGCAGCTGTCTGTGGCTGTCTGTTCTGGGGGACACTCCATTGTCAGCTCTCATCTTGTAGTTTTTAACAGATTCACTTTGCTTTACAAAGCAAATCCAAACCTTTAGGTCTGAGAAATGCGGTGCCTTGTGGGATACAGCCGCTACTGTCTTTCAGAGATGCCCTTCCGAGTGCAACAGCATTTGAAATGCAAACTAAACACGTTCACATATTCCTTCAGGGCAAAGCTCTGCAAAACTCCTAAGACAAATCCTGTCTGCAAACACGTTTATATTAATTCATGGAGCAACAGGAAAGGAAATGAATATAATGAAGAGATAGCTGCACTCCCATGTTTACCACAGCACTTATCTCTATAGCTAAGATATAGAATCAATCTATGTGTGCAACAATAGATGAATGGATAGACAAAATGTGGTAAATATATACAATGGAATACTATTCAGCCATAAAAAGAATGAAATCTTGTCATTCATGGCAACATGGATGGAACTAGAGAATATTAGGTTAAATGAAATAAGCCAGGAATAGAAAGTTAAACACTGCATGTTCTTATCCACATGCGGAAGCTAAAAAATTTGATCTCATAAAAGTAAAAAGGCTGCAAAGGGTAGGGGTAGGGAAGGCATTGGGAGAGATTTGTTAATGGACACGAAATTACAGCTAGATAGGAGGAGTAAGTTCTAGTGTTCTATAGCACTGTAGGATGACTATAGTTAACAATAAGAGGATATTGAATGTTCCCAATATAAAAAAAATTATAAATGTTTGAGATGATGGATATGCTAAGTGAAATAAAGCAGGAACAGACAAAAATGACTATATTTGTATGTTATTGGTTAGTCCCTGTCTTCACTTAGCTCAAGGTGAAGAAGACCAAGAAGAAACATCAAAACCCATTTTTTCCCATTTTTTATTCAAAGAGGAGCAAGCAGCCCCTTTAAAGGGAAGAAGCCAGCAGGATTCCAGGCAGGCAGAGAGGAGATGAGTTTCTACTTTTTCCTAAAGACTTCCAGCTTACATTTCCCTCTGTTTTACTTCATAGCTGTACAGAGAATCTTTAGAGTTGGGAGTCTTTACAAAGCTGGCTGAGTAAATTCTGGTCCCGCCTAAAATCTCTCCTTCCTCTCTTTCTACAACCAAACATATGCCTGAATTAAAAATGTTACTATCAGTTGAAGTAATTAAGGCTCCTAATAAACATGTTTATTAGACACATTTTTTTAGAAAGAGGGTAACAGATTTCCTTTTATTCCTTGATCCATACTTCGTGAGTATTTCATTCATTCATTCAACTGACAAATATTTACTGACCTCCTAGTATGTGCCAAGTATATTTCTGACCTCTGAGGATCCAGATAGGAATAGGAACTAAATCTTTCCCATCAAAGAACATACTATATAGTGAATGATACATGATACTGAATGTCATTTCCAAGAACTAGCCTTTCTTTTCCTAAGTATCTGTATGTGTTCTAAAACTTCTACTATATTTATAGAACTTAGAAAAGATATTATTCAGAAATGCAAGTCTTACTGGAATATTAATACTTATGTTTGTTTTTTTGGTAGGTTTTTTTTTAAGTTTAAAAAAGTAGTAATTAAACCTATATTTTGTGATTGTTTCTTGATTTGTGTTTTGAAATTCTTTTCCCCAATTTAGTTTATGAAGATATGTTTAGATAATCAATTTGTTTAGATACTGAATGATTTTGTTAAAGGCACAATTAATCACATTGGTTGTACTTTGCAGGCAGAGTAAAAAAAAATAAACAAAATTTAAAACATAAAAAAAAAAAACAAGAACAAGAACAAGCATGTATATAATACGTGTGGCAATAAATACCTACAGTATGAGGATGAGGATAAAGACAGACATCACTGTGGTCAGGGAAAGCCTTTCTAATAGGAGACCTGAGTGAAGTGTGGGAGAAAGCAATGTGACTCTCTGTGGGAGGCGCATTCCAGAAAGAGGGAACAAGTACAAAGACCCTGAGTTGGGATTGTGTACAGTGTATTCAATGGAATATCAAGGAGGTTACTGAGGTTGGAGAGGGGTGGGAGAGAGTATTGCAGGAAATGAGCTCACAGAGGTGGGGCTAGGGGAAAAGATTTGAGCATGTGTGTTCCGTACCTTATTGGGTTAAATGGAAGTTGAGGGCTCTGTTATTAGATACGGTGACATGCATTTAACTGTGATGATCATATTTACCCGAGAATAGTTCACAATTGAATAAAATATATATTTTAATTTCAAGTGCTATGATTAAGTCTTTAATGTAGGTGCAGATTTTGTGCTTGAACAGTATTTTAAATGTAAGGTATTTGAATTTGAATTGAATTAGAAGAAACTGTAGTAATCAAGTACCACATTTTTATTTCATTTTATTCTTTTTCTTTTATGAAAATTGTCAATTTTCATAATTGTCAATTTTCAATTGAGATCTAGAAAGGATAAGTAATTATAACATAATCATAGCAATAGCATTCTGTGTCAAGCACTATACTGAGTGCTTCACACATTTAATCGTCACAGCAGCCCTGTGGGGTAGGCATAATTATTCTCATTTTACTTACTTATTTATTTTTCGAGACAGAGTCCTGCTATGTTTCCCTAGGTTGGAGTGCTTATTATCCCCATTTTAAAGACTCTCACCCAGGATGAGAGGTTAAGTAACTTAGACAAGATCATAGCTCTAATAAGCCACAGAGCTGTTCAAAGTCAGCGGCGACCTTCCTCTCTACTGACAGTGTGACTGCTTTTAAGAAAGGCTTTCTGAAGATTACTGTTTTATTTTTAAACATGAAAAAATTCCAGTATCCAGACTGCTTGAGTTTTGGGACAAGACCTTCTATTTTTCCTTTGCTTGACTCCAAAGCCCAGTTGACACTATGCTCTGCTGCTTCTAAGTGATAACATGTTCCAAGTTGCTAGTTGGAATAGTTGGGTCTCAAGCCTCAAACTGAACCCATTATATTCCCAGTTTGGTGTTCTCTTCAAGATACCACCCCATTCTTTGAACCGTCTCCTCCCAAACCCTCCAACCAGCAAGTCCTGGACGGAGCAGGGAAGTAAAGTGGTTTGGAAGCCCTTCCCCCGTTGCTGCTCCTCGTGCCGCAGCCCTGCCTTCCAGTCCTCAGGGCCTCTGTCAGAGCCAGCCTTGAGTGATTGCTTGAATTTTGGTCAAGATCTACTTCACTGTTTTTACACACTCTAAATTATTTTGCCATGTTGGCCTAGGAATGTTTCCAAATTAAACTACAGAGAGATTAAAGGAGAATAATTCTATCAGTATTTTTTTTTTTCTGAAGAGTTATGAACTAGGGGAGAAACTAGGAGGAAAGACAGAGCACATTTAATGGTGTAGACCATACTGTTCTGCCAGAAATTCTTGCTTGTTTTTAATTCTTTTCTTTTCTCCAGAGATAGCATTTTAAAGAACATTCAGAAGGAAGACATAAAGGTCTAACATCTTTGGAGAAGAGAAATACGTTATCTGAGCAGAATAACCTGGTCTCTATCTTTTGCAAATGACGTATTACTCATCATGAAATGCTGAAACTAAAGAATAGCAGGTTATAGCCTTCCACAGTTTTCTTTGAATTTTTGCTGTGTTTGTTTTGCTTTCCTTGTGGGAGAAAACCATTATGTACATACCCCAAAGGATTCTGGATAGTTGGCTTGTTCTTTTTCTGTCCACACCTGGCTAAATACTCTTTGGCACTATACGGCTTGGGTAAGACTTGGATTTATTGACCAATGGGTATGTGTGTGTGTGTGTGTGTGTGTGTGTGTGTGTGTGTGTGTGACTGTGTTAAAAAAATACATTAAATCATTTTTCAGAAAGATAAATGAGCAAGAAGATTCCAAATACTTAGGAATCTTGAAAATATGAAAATTGACTTAGCAAAACCACATTTAGAAATTTATACTTAGGAAGTCATAGAACAAGTAAACAAAGTTGTAAATGCAAAGTTGTTCACTAAAGAGTTATTAATAATAGCAAAAATAGGAAACAAATGTATAGGGGAATAAAGCATTTTTGAAAAATAAATTATGGTTCATCTATTTAATGGACTATTACCTAACCAGGAAAAACTAATGTAGATCTGTATTTGCTTGAGTAAAGAAATCTTCTGGTGTATCGTTAAGGAACCA